>PVKM010048021.1:0-11303 GCA_004027735.1 Carollia perspicillata
ACTCCGTCCAGCAGGATCCTGTGTGCTGCAGGTGGTAAATAAATCATTCCGGACACGATGAAAGTCGTCCTGAATTTTGTGTTCAGTCTGCCCATGCAGATAGGGTAGAGGAACCAAGAGCACCGAAGCTGCTTCAAAGGGGTAGTCTGCCAGCTTCCCATCATGCCTGGTTCCTTAAGGGCTGTTCCTCCTTGGGGGCTGGACACTGTCCCAAGGGCTCGAGTGTTACAGGCCAGGCTCTGGTGCTTACCTAGCCCAGGAGCCTGGCACACTGGTATGCCCTTTTTCATCTGAGCACTCAGTGGGCTCATCTGGCTCCCCTGCGAAAGTCTCATTCTGTTCTGGCATGGCCACAAAGTCCAGAACCTCAGGTGTGAATGAGGCTCCTTGGGTGTATTTCTTAAGAACAGCTCCTTGAGTACTGGTTTTTCTCCACCCGTAGATCTATGAAACTTAGACAAATGATCTGTCCCCAACACACAGAACATACAATGGTGGAACAGGCACAGGATAGCTGCTACAGATTTCCGGTTCAAAAGGGACGCCCTGGCCCCTTTGGAAATGGGAGACACAACAGAGTCACGGGTCTGTCGGAATTCGGAAACCCAGCAGGGCCAATGGACGTTCCTTGATTAGGTTTCAATGCCTGGGAAGAATTCCCCACTGCTCTTGGTTCTGCTCTCTGGGCCCTCGGTTCCACTCTCCGTGGCTTCCTTTCTTTTTCATAAAAAGTAGCACATGTTTGTTTGCAGCCGAGTAGTTTTCCCAGTCTGCTTCCTGCCAGTAGGGATGTGGAGGGCTCCGTAATTGGCTGTTACCGGGCAATTATTCCATAGAGGGGCCTGGTGCCTCTGTGCTGTTGTCAGGTTGGATACTCAGAAGAGGCTAGAGCCAGACTGGCCTTGATGGAAGTCCATATAGTGGGTGGAACCCATGCATCAGTTCCATGCCTGCCACCATGGCCATTTTGCTCAGGAGTCCACTCAGTAAGGAAAAGGGTAACAGAGAGAGAGGCCAACTGACATCCACAGAACGGGACGTGTTTCCACCTGGTTGAGATCGTCCTCTACATGGATTCTCTGGTGCTTATTTACATGCCATGTGAGTATCCTCACACTCTGCGCCCATTCCAACAGGGATACCCACATGCCTTTCCCCCCAGACCTTATCAATAGTATTTCAGAGCTGTTCTTCCCAAGTCCTTGACCACCTAGCCAGACCATTAGAAACTACATGAATCACTGGCGATCTATACCTCTGACCATCTTTGCGACCAACCGGTCTTCCTACCGGGAGAATTTCCCTTCTCACTGTCCTTCAGGATCAACCCTGAGTGGGGCTATAATGCCCCAGCTGGCCCCTTCCGACTGGTACCAGCATGTCATGCAGAACCATCTGTAAGCCAAGCTTAACTATTGGTTCCCCATATGTCTGGTCGCAGGGAAAACCCCAGGAGGCCTCGGGTGTGACTGACAAAGGGACGGCAGTGCAGCCAGCGGAAGTACGATCCACCTCCTCAGGAGGCAACTTACGTCTCTTCTGGACCTGCTGGTGTAAACCTGTCCTATTCGGCTGTGGAGTGAGTGCTGCTGCACAGTGACGGCCTCAAGGCTTGATGCAACAGTTCAACGCACAGCTCAGGCATTCATTCACAAGATAGAGCTGCTTCCCCATTTTTATTTTTCTCTGTTTCTGAAACTCCTGTTACCCTGATGTGGCCACTTATAATTTTATCCTTCATCTCTTCTGCCTTTTTAAAAAAGACTTTACTTTTAGAGAGAAGGGGAGGGAGGGAGAAAGAGAGGGAGAGAAACATCGATCAGTTGCCTCTCTCATGCCCCCAACTGGGGACCTGGCCCGCAACTTAGGCATGGGCCCTGACCGGGAATCAAATCAAACCAGCGACCTTTCGGTTTGCAGGCTGGCGCTCTATCCGATGAGCCCCACCAGCCACGGCTTCCCTTTAGCCTTTTAAGAATATTTTGTACCTCTTCATACTCTCCAGTTGATTGCTCTACACACGAATTTGTTCTCCAGCTGTAGCCCCACACACTGTATGCCATCTGTACAGTATGCCCTCCGCTGAGGTGTCCGGGAACTAGGGAAATCACCACCGGATGGGATTTACAATTTCCTGGGCCAAATAAGAGAAGGGCTTGGGCAGAAACTTAGGTGGACCACCATGACAGTCTCAGGCACTAGAGATTAACATTAACTGAGAACCAGTATCTAGTCTCTTTCGAAAGATCTGGATAGTTCCTTGTCCCTAGGGCACAATTGTGCTGGCTGCAGGTCCCTCTGGGAAAAGCAAGGAGGGAGACTTTACCATACGCCCTTGTGAAAAGTGTAGCAAGGTCCCTCTTCAAATGCACCCCCCCCTTCATTCAAGGGGCTCTAGTCCATGGACTGGGGGAGAGGCTAGGACTCTAGAACGTAGACGTTTTGAAGACTAGATCAGGATTCCATTTGCTAGACTAAATTTTCTCTGGTTATGTAAATCAAGTGGGACCTTATTAGGCCGTTCATCTGTTTTGGAACTAGGGAAACCATGGTAATTAGCAACCACTACAGATCCCCACAAGTCACACCATTCTGATTACTGCTACGGCTCCACTGTCCATTACAGGAATCGGCCCCAACGTGTCCTGGGAGGTGGCCCTTCCATCTCCATTGAAATCAGGGGGCACATGATTGTAATCACTCACCATGACCCTGACATACAGAAACAAACAAAACCCAACAACACTGCAATGCTTTTTTAAGAATACTGACGTTCACTTGTGTCAGTTAAGGTAAAGTTAGCTTGTGAGACAAAAAAAAAAAAAAACAAAACTGTGATTTAAGACAATAAAAGTTTACTTCTTGTTCCTGTAATATTCCAAAAGAGGTGTTACTAGTTGGGCTTTCCTTTTCTAAGTGATTCAGGGGCCCAGCACCTTTTGTCTAGAAGGTCTGACGTGTTCAAATCGTGCTCGGCATTGCACTTTTGCTGTCGCCATCCCAGACAACCAGAAGAGGAAAAGACCATGTGGGAGGTTTTCATGAGCTAGGCCTGGATGGAGTGGGGATTGCTTCCGCTCACCTTCTGTTAGCTAAAACTCAGACAGTGGCTATACCCAACTGCCAGGAACACTGGGAAACATAGTCTGAATTTGTCCCAAGGAGAATAAGGAAACAGGCTTAATGAGCACCTAGCTAGTCTCGGTCACACCTCATAATGTATTTCTCAAAGCCCCTGTGAAAGAAACATCCACAGAGTCAGGGGGAGAGTGTACATGACGAACTGATCACAACATTCTTCTTGCCCTAAACATTTGGCAGGCAGCTATGCTCAGCGCTCTACCACCAACACCACCAGCATTTGGATTCCTCCCTCTACAGTATGTATGTAGCATTTCAACACAGGCTACTGTTGAGTCTAGGTTGCAATCAATCAATGGAATAAATCTTATAAATACTCCCAGCTGCTTCAGCTAACACAGTACCTCAAGGAGTGCTGATAAGAGCACCCATATTAAAAAGGTTGGCCCTTCCAAAACCAGATAAAGACATCACAGGAACAGAAAGTCACAGACCAATATCCCTTATGAATATAAATGCGAAATCCTCAACAAACTTCCAGCAAACTGAACCCAACAGCGTATTAGAAGGATTATACGCCATGATCAAATGGGGTTTTTCTCAGAAATGCAAGAGTGGTTCACCATCAGAAAATAGATCAAGGGCATACATCACATTAATAGAACAACGGAAAAAACCCTGCATGGTCATCTCAATTGATGCAGAAAAGACATTTCAGACACAGAAGGGGCATAGAGCTGATGAATTCAACAAAGCTGCAGGGTACAAGAGCAGCACGTAAAAATCCGTTGTTTTTATATACTAGTGATGGGCAATTGAAAATTGAAAGAAAGCAATTCCATTTACAACAGCACCTAAAAGAAATATCTAAGAATAAATTTAACCAAAGAGGTGAAAGACCTGTTCAGTATGTTGAGAACTATAAGACCGAGGGAAATTAAACGAGACCTAAAGAAAGGGAAAGACATCCTGTGTTTGTGGATTGCTGGATTTTATATTGTTAATATGTCAATACCACCCAGCACAATAGAGACATGAACACGATTCCTATCAAAATTCCAACAGCCTTTTTGCAGAAGTGTGGAAATGGCAATCCTCAAATTCATATGGAATTGCAAGGGGCCCTGAACAGACAAAAGACTCTTGAAAAATAAGAGCAAGGTGAAATGGCCAAATGATTTTTGACAAGAGTGCCAGGACCATTTAATGGGGACAGGATAGTCTCTTCAGCAGATGGTGCTGGTGCAACCGTATTTCCAGATGCAAAAGAAGGAAGTCGGACCCCTACCTCACACTATCTATATTAACTCCAAATGGGTCAACAACCTAAACACAAGAGCTAAACCCATAAAATTCTTAGAAGAAAACAGGGGTAAATCTTCATGGCTTTGGATTTGGCAACAGATACTTAAGTATGACACTGAAAGCATGAGCAACAAGAGAAAAAAATAGATCAATTGGACTTCAAAAAAATTAAGAACTGTGTATCCAAGGACATTATCAAGAAAGTAGAAAGACAACCTACAGAATGGAAGAAAATATTGTAAATCATATATCTGATAAGGGTTTAAAATCCAGAGTACATAAAGAACTCCTATGAGTCAATGACAAAAAGACTAATAACCCAATTAAAACACAAACAAAAAAATTGAAAAGACGTTTCTCCAAAGAAAATATACAAATGACCAACAAATGCACGAAAAATTATTCAACATCATTAGTTATGAGGAAAATAAAAAAAAAAATCAAAACCACAGTGACATACCACTTTATATCCACTAGATGGCAGTAAGAACAAGGACAACAGAAGAAAGGATGCAGAGAAATCAGGTCCTTTTTCCATCGAAGGTGGGAATGCAAAATGGTGTAGCTGCTGTGTAAAAACATTTTGACAGTTTCCCAAAGCTAAACAGAGAAGTACCATATGATCCAGCAATTCCACTTCTAGGTATATACTCAGAGAAAATTGAAAACAAGGGCTCAGTCATATGTATTTGTACAGCAATGTTCGCTGCAGCGTGATTTACAAGAGCCAGAATGTGGAAAAAACCCAAGTGTTCATCAACAGATGAATAAACAGAGTGTGGTGTATGCATATACTGAAGTATTATTTAACCATAAAATGGAATAGAGTTCAGACACATGTTACAACACGTGTGCTAAATGAGAGAAACCAGACACCAAAGGCCACATATTGTGTGATTCCATTTATATAAAATATCCAGAAGAGGCAAATCTATAGACACACAAAATAGATTAGAGGTTGTCTAGGGAGGCAGTGGGCGAGGTTGTAGGGAAATGGAGCATGACTGCTAACGGGTACAGATCTCCTTTTCGGGGCGATGAAAATATTTTAAACTTATATTGTGATGATGGTTGAACAACTCTGTGAGTATGCTAGAAGAGACTGAATTGTGTACTTTAAATGGGTGAATTGCGTGACATATGAATTATATTTCAACAAAGCTGGTATATACTATGTATATTTTGGAGATAATTAATTTTATCTCAATAAAGCCATATATGTTATATAAACGTTTTGCTGATACATGAAACATCTATTAATCATCTATCTAAACATATTACTGCCTCTTTGAAGAAGTATTTGATTCCCAGGATAGGACCAGAGAGTTAGAGAGTGCTTGCAAATGAAAAGAACCTGTCAAAAGCACACAGAAGCCAACTTACAGGATCTCCCAATGGCCAGATCTGGGGTAATTTGAGTGACAAAATAAATAATAGATATAATAAATTGTAATCCATAAAATAAAATAAGAATTCATGAGTACATACGTCTATCAACAAATGAATGAATGAATGAGAGAGAGAGAAGGTAAAGTCTTCCTTACAGTCAAAGTCTAACTAATAAAGGAATGATGGAAAAAGAAAATCAGCCCTGGCTGGTGTAGCTCAGTGGGTTGAGCACTGGCCTGTGAACCAAAGGGTTGCCAGTTCGATCCCCAGTGTAGGGCACACGCCTGGGTTGTAGGCTGGGTGCCCAGTGCGGGGCACGCAAGAGGCAACCCCACACTGATGTTTCTCTCCCTCTCTTTCTCTTTCCCTTCCCCTCTCTCTGAAAATAAATAAATAAAAATTTTCTTAAAAAAGCACATATTGCAGTGTAAACAAGAAGGAAACAGAATATACAAAATAACACCATTAGATACATTACAAATATATGCAAACAAAACAATATATTTTACCAGAATACATACGAACAGAGGTTATACATTTTAAAATTAGGTTGATCCTTCCCTGGCTGGTGTAGCTAAGTGGATCAATCGCTGGCCAGTGAACCAAGGTCACTCATTCAAGTCCCAGTCAGGACACATGCCTGGTTGCGGGCCAGGTCCCCAGTTGGGGACGTGCGAGACGCAACGGATCAATGTATTTCTCACACATCGATGTTTCTCTCCCTCTCTTTCTCCATCTAAAAATAAATAAATAAAATCTTAACAAAAATAAAATTAGCTTCATTCCCTGAGAATGGCAAACGGGTACTAAAGGGAATCAACCAACCAGTCAATTCCTCAAAAGAGGAAATCTAAATTGGACGTTTTCTGGAGGGGGTGAGATTGGATTTGGATGTTGCAGGATGGGTAGAGGGACCTGGAAGTGTTAAGGGGTGGTCTGAAGCCATGAAAGCGGCAAAATGTGGGAGAGAGAGCTAGATGGGGCTTGGAGGGAATATGCCAAGAGTCTGCCTTGGTCTGAGCAGAAGGAACCGACTAGTCCAGAGGGGTTGGGAGTTGCCTGGAGATGCCTTTGGGGCCAGTCTCCTCTCTGGTCGTTTTATCCCCTCAACTACTCCCAGAGGCACTGCTGGGATTGAGCCCTTTCCTGCCCTTTATCTGGTTTGGGGGCCTCATTCTCTTCTAAAGACCACCCTTTCAGCACTTCCTTGACCCCTGGATGAAGGCATCTGCTGTGTTGTCCTGTGGTCAGCTCTGGACAGGAGGGCAGGTAGAAGGCCAGGCCTTTCCTCTAGACCAGGCTTAGGGTCAAGCTGGACCAGGGGGTGATGTGTCCATTACTCTCTGTTCTCCCCAGCTGGAGACTTCAGCGTTCCCATCCGGGCCTGTCCTGCTGTGTGACTTGTGTGGTCACCTGTCCAACCTGTAGTTTGGCCTGGGACGGCCTGGAGAGTCCCCACACAACCTACCAGTGCAGAGGAAAAGCAGAGGACCAAGGAGAGCAGAAAGGGGCCCAGAAGTATCAGTCACATTGAGGGTACTCAGAGGGGAGGAGCCGCCTTCCCAGGGGCTGCTGAACTGCCTGGGTGCAAATCCTGCATACTTCAATTACCTGCTCTGTAGTTTTGGGCAGATTACTTAATCTTCTATAGTCTCAGTTCCCACCACTTCTTATGGAAGGATAGTAGTCCCTACCACAGAGAGCTGTTGTGAGAATTAAATGAGATTATATATTTAGCGTCTGTCATAAATTGAGTTCTCAATACATGTTAGTTGCCATTTTTATTATTACAGGGTTTCAGTCCTGGTCCTTGGGCTCGAGGAGCTGCAGCAAAACTACCTACAGCTCAGAGGAGGTACGTAGAGCCGGGCTGTGGCTCCGGCTCTGGTTCGGAGGCACAGGGGTACGGAGAGGGTGATGAAAAGATAGTAAATCTTTAATTTGTGTCACTAAAGGAAACTATTTTCATGTTTTTAATGACATACGTGAGCATCTTCTCTGAATATACAATTGTACGTAAGGTTTTATGCTGGGAATAGCTACACACCATTCCTGATCCAGACTTTTCATTAATGATCTCTTCAAAATCTTGAAGGTGGCTATTAAAGAGAAGCGCTTCCCCCCTCCCCCCTCAAATAGGTGGTGGTAAATGGATAAAGAGAAATTATGGGTTTTTTTTCTCATTGGCCAGAATTTCTATTTCACTCTTTAAATCATTTAAATCCAGTTGAACATTCTATGTTTTTAGATGATTATTCTTTTCTTCAGGTTATTCACAGATGATACTCTTACTTCTTTAATTTTTGATGATCCAAATTATAACACCAACACTATAGAGAACAAAAGCAACAGTGAAAACTGACCAAACCAAAGCCAGTCTTTGAAAATACTAATAAGGGAGACACACCTCCAACAAGAGTGACCAAGAAAAACAAACCGGAGAAAACTTAAAAACAAGTACACAGAATGAAAAGGGGGTAATAACCATGGACAAAATAGGCCTTTAAAAATAGAATTATAAATAACATGCTAATGAATTAGAAAACCTAGGTGACAAGCATACATTCTAAGGAAACATATGTGCTAAAATTGGGATGAACTGAGGGGTCTTGAATGTTCAGTGAGTATTAAGGAAATTGCAATGATAGTGAAAGAACTCCCTCCTTAAAAACCCCAGCTGGTTTTCCAGGTGAGTTGTAGCAAACTTTCAAGTTTCCGATCTTATACATAGTAACAAATGAGCAAAGCCCATCCATTTCCTGTTTTGAGCCTAGTGTAACCTAGATTGCAACACCAGATAAGGAGAACTCATGAAAAATAATCCCATGGCCGTTTCACTTATGAAACAAAAATCCCGAAGAAAATGTTAGCTAACAGACATTAACAGTGTATACAAAAGTATAGCTGATGACCAGGAAAACAAGGATGTTGTGGTTCAACGTCAAAATTTACCATATAAATGGTCTAAAGGCAAAAGCCAGAAGATTAGCACAATTGATGCAGGAAAAGCAATAATTTTGTGAAACGGCTCTCTATTATCATGGGATATTCCCTTGGTATATTCCCTTTACATTGAAGTTAGTGCACTATCTTGATTTTTAAGAACTGTGTGTGCAGGTGGGTTCCATCAATACTGAATTCCATTTCAGGGTAGGAAAAGATACATTGTGTCTTTTGTGTAAAGTGGCTGCTAAGTTGAGTTACTGCCCTCAGGTGACACTGAATCACATGTGGAGGACCAATGGAACCCTGTCTTCTTTCCCTAGAAAGGGTGGGATCCAAGAAGGAACAGTCCAAATGATCTGTTGCTGATGGTGGGAGAGGGCAGAGTTTGGGGGACCTGGGGATGCCCGGAACTCAGAAACAAAGTGTTGGTCCGATCATCTTCAAAGAAGCCCGATGATGGTGGGTTCGGAACTCTGGCATGGAAGGGGTGACACATTCTCTGACGTGGCGTGGTTCCTGGACCTGGGGACAGACCTGTCTGCTCTTAGAAAGAAATGTGCCTGACTTTCCTCCCAGGAGTATGGGGCTCTCACATGGACTCTGAGCGGGCATTAAGGTATCCTCCCTCAGGAGGACATGATGAGAGTCTCTTCTGTCTTCTGCCAATTTTTAAAATGCACACTGGGACAGCAAGGTGGCGACATGTGCTGTGTAATTTTGATTTTAACCAGAGTGTCGGAAGCAGCTGGCCTCCCTTGTTAAAGTCAGCTGTGCACGAGCCGAGTGGGACTTCCGCAAGGGCCCAACTCAGAAAGCTGGCTGTTGTGGGTCAGAGCAGGTTGTTGCAGATGAGCCTGGGGAGGCCCAGCTATCGTCCACCTGGCTACAACATGCTTACTTAGCAAGGAATATTTCTACCTGCGATGTGAGTAGACATACCGGATTTCGGCGAGGAGGCACATACCTCACTGAGGCATCTCACGATAATAGAGAACCATTTACAAAATAGGATATTTGGCTTGATCACGATTGAAAATGGCAGCAAAGAGCTGATCTGATGAGGCAAACAGTGTGGGGAGACAAGGTGGAAGAGGCGGCCTTAGTGTTGAAGGGGACATGTCCATTCACCCATCAATTAAGACAGGGACACTAGGATTGGGGGACAAAAGGAGGCATAGTGTGGCTACAGGTGATCTGAGTAAACTCAGTATAACCCCCGATTCTTTTCAAGGCCAAGGATCACCGAGGTTTGCTCAAGCACTCATTTTTCCAACAGCCAGGTCCCCCCCGCCTCATTTTTAAACCAGAGAGGCAATTTCTGAGACACAGTGCAACATGGGACTATACTTCTTTTGAGGTATGAGGGTTTGGTCTTTTCCTCTGGTGAGGACATCAGTTTAGTCTCCTGCTTTCTCTGCTGTTATTTTCAAATTAAAGTTATTGGGGTGACACTGGTTAATGACATGCTTCAAGCGTACAATTCAATAACACGTCTAGGCATTGCAGTGCGTGCTCATCACCCAAAGTTTGATCTCATTTCATCACCATGTATTCGACCCCCTTTACCTTCTTCAACCTCCCCAACTCCCTTCCCCTCTCCACTGGTTTTTGCATTTTACTGTGAAACGGGATGATAGGCCAAGGGCTGCATTGGGAATCCTTCGGGAACATTGGACAGCAATCCACACAGATGACACTTTGGGGAAAAGACCACTCAGAGGGGCCTTTGAAATTCTTCACCTTGGAAAACCTTCTGTAGCAACCACTCACTTATAATAATCTTTGGAGCATTTTGTGATTTGGCTTTATAGCTATTGGTTTTGGACCAATTGGATTTAATAAGGCCCAGCTTCTTTACCGCATTCAATATTCAGGTGCGCAAAGTAGAAGAAACTGTAGTCCATGGTCACATTATTGCCTTTCACATGTACAATGTGGATGTTTTATTTATTTATTCATATATTCCATTTTGTCATTCTCCACTCCCATTGCCAACCCTCTCCCTCCATAGGCAGATATTCTGATATGTTTATTGTGATTCTCTTTGATTCTATGTGTTCAGTCAGCTGTATATATTAGGTTTGAAAACTGTGTTTCTTTTAAAATTTTAAATGCATTCGACATATGGAACAGTTTCCAAAACTTGCACAGTTCAAGGAAGAATAATGATAATGCCCGTATACCTACCAACCAGGTTAAGAACTAGAACATTACAGTATTTTAGAAGCCTCTTGTTTCCGGTCACATACCTCCCTCCCCTGCCCCACGGGAAGCCATTACCGTGACCTTGATATTCTCATTTTTTAAAAATATTTTATTTATTTATTTATTTATAGAGAGAGGGGAAGGGAGGGAGAAAGAGAGGGAGAGAAACATCAGTGTGTGGTCGCCTCTTGCACGCCCCCTACTGGGGACCTGGCCAACAACCCAGGCATGTGCCCTGACTGGGAATTGAACCAGAAACCCTTTGGTTCACAGGCTGGCACTCAGTCCACTGAGCCACACCAGCCAGGGCTTAACGTTCTCACTTTTTTGGTCTTCTTGAAAGTTTTGCCTCCTGCATATATATATCCCTAAACAAT
>PVKM010048022.1:0-11301 GCA_004027735.1 Carollia perspicillata
CTACAAACAACAGATACATGAAAAAGATGTTCGACTTCACTAGCTAATAGGGAAATGCAAGTCAAAGCTATGATGAGATACCACCTCACACCTGTCAGAATGGCTATTATCAACAAGAGAATTGATAACAAGTGATGGAGAGGTTGTGGATAAAAAGGAACCCTCATTCACTGCTGGTGGCAATGTGAATTGCCAGTGGTACAACCACTATGGATAACAATATGGAGCTTCCTCAAAAAATTAAGAGTACAGTCACCATATGACCCAGCGATCCCTCTTCTGGATATCTCCCTGAAAAACTCTGATGCACCCCTATGTTCCCTGCAGCACTATTCACTGTGGCCAAGACATGGAGACGACCCAAGTGTCCTTCAGTAGATGATTGGCTAAAGAAGATGTGGTACATATACACATGGAATACTACTCAGCTGTAAGAAAAGATAAAATACTGCCATTTACAACAACATGGCTGGACCTTGAGAATATTATGCTAATTGAGTTAAATCAGTCAGAAAAAGCTGAGAACCATATGATTTCACTTATATGTTGGATATAAAATTGAAACTCATAGACACAGACAACGGTACGGTGCTTGCCAGAAGAAAGAGGGTGGGGGAAATGAGGGGTAAAGTGGGCCAAGTTTATGGCGACAGAAGATGGTTGGACTTGGGGTTGTAGGCTCACAATGCATCATATCTTCCTATCGTTCATCACAGAACTGTACAATTGAAACCTATATAATCCTGTTAACCCATGCTACACCAATACATTTAGTGAAAAGAGAAATTAAATTAAATGCAAAAGAGAAATGTAGTGGTAGATGCTTTTATAAGCAATTATGATATGAGTACTGGCATCTATTTTTTAAATAATAAAGCTCAGAATGGAAATCATTCATGCTCTCACAAAATTGTGTTTATTTTTCTTCTGCTTCATTTAAAAAGTGATTTTAGACACATAACAAATTTAAAGTATATCAATGTTTTTATAAATAAATTATAATTTCTTTTTTCTTAATTTATTTTTACTTAAATTAATATATGAAAAAGACATTAAAATATTCTACAAAATCCAGACTATTAAATCGTGAATTATTCCAAAAACTAGTAGAAAAAGGAGGCCAATTTTATTGGATTTATTTTCCAAAGCTCTGTTTACAATTTTAAATAAAGACTATATGAAGCATTATGCTAAGTGAAATAAGTTAGGCGATGAGGGACAAATAGCATATGATCTCATCTTTAACAGGAACCTAAACAACAAAACAAACAAGCAAAATATAACCAAAAACACTGAAATAGAAAACAGGCTGATGAGATGGGAGAGGGGAGGGAATTTTAGGGGAAAAGGGGAAGGATTTACAGGAACCCTTAAAGGACACATGGACAAAAACAAGGGAGAGAGTGGAAATGGGCAGGTAGTAGGGAGGTCTGGGTGGTGGGTGGGCTGGGATGAGAGTAAAAGGCAGAAAACTGTACTTGAACAACAATTAAAATAAAAAAATATTTGTCTTAAATAAAATCAATAGGGAAAAAAAGACTATATTGAGTATTCATGCAGGCAATCTCCATTCTGTGCTTTGTGATATCAGGAATGACATAAGGTTAAAAAAAACCCAGAAAACAAAGATGAGCAGTACTGATCCCCTGAAAACCAAAATGTTTATTGATAAATAAATAATACATATTGATTGAAGAAATTAATTCAGCACTTTTTTATGTCCTAGTAAGGCTGATCATGTATAAATTTAAGTGAATTCATAATTACTTAGAGAACTGAGCAATTAATGTACAGGTAAAGGAGAGCTAATTTTTTTCAAACAAAAACATTTCGGGTTTTTTAAAATAATGTTGAAAGCAAAACAAAACAAAACCCACAGCTGAAGTAGATTAACAGACCAAGTAAAGAAGATAAAGCACCATATAGCACTATTAAGAATATTTTAAAACATATTTCTCAAAAAATAGAAAAATAAAAAAGATAAAGTCATTTAAATAACTACTTTGAAAATTTCTTTATTTGTTATCTCTTCCTTAGCCTATTTCTTTCCTTTCCTTGGATACACTGAATGATTGTCTTCACTCAGATATGGATGATGAAGTTAGCTCAAACAGTAATTTAAAAATGTATAAAGGACAATGGGATATCACTATATTCACAGGACCACATACACAGAGAGCGCCTACTTTGTGCTATACCCTGTGTTTGATGTATGCATGCACAGACAGACACACACACACACATACTCCTAAAGGACATACACTATTATTCCCATTGACAATGAAAAAGTTGATGTAGACAGAGGTGTAGTAATGAGACAAAATGCTAAAGTACAAGCTTCGATTTGGACACTATAGTGATGTATTGTGTCAAAGAGAGTTTGGAGACATCCCACATGCAGGGGGCCTCAAATCCTTTATGAATCTTAAGTCTGTCATACACATGGAAGGTATGAAAAAATAGGTCATTGGAAATGAAGAGAAGAGAATATTTGAGGGTAATTGCTTTGGACAGAGCTATGAGTCCCACAGGATCAGAGTTGGAAATGTTTCCTCCTTGGAACTGAAAAGGAATCAAGGAGTTAGAAGAGGAGGCTGGACAGATGACTAGGGACCAGTGCATGCTGATATGACATTTCTTTTCTAAGGATAATGGGAAGTTGTGAACTATTTTACACAGCAAGATGGCATGGTTACAAGTTCACTTTTGCCACTGTACGCAGAACACAGCCAAGAGTGGGAGCAGGTAAACCACCCGGAAAGTGAACCTGCTGAGGACTGATAGCCTGAGCCGGGAGTGTGACAACTGTGATGATGGTCTCAATATATATTTTGTGAATAGAGTCACCAGACTGAGTTTGTGGAGCAGAAGTGGAGGTGAGGAAAAAAGAAAAAAATTTATGCAGCAAATTGAATCTGGGAGAGTAGATAATCATATTAAACTTTTTGGGCTGTCTGAACATACAGCATTTTTAGGTTCAATCAATCACCAAAATCAACTCAGAGAAAGATATTTAATGTCCATGTATTATGAGGTAATTAAAGGAGAAATTTAAAAGGAAATTTGTCTTGTCATTTCAAAAAATGCACACGCAAGTTAGGCCCTGCCATTCACCACTTACGGTGGAGCATAAATAAATGTCTTTAGGGGAAACAAGTCTTTTGATTGCTGGAATTGTCCACCAAACATGACATCCTTATCTTTGGAGAAATTAGAAATGGAATTTAGAGAGAGTATTTTCATGAGTATCTTTCACAAATAAAAAAAATCAGGACCAAGACTGATCACTCCTTCACAGTTTATTGGTTGTCAAATTGGAACTAGAGCTCAAAGTTCCAAACTCCATCAAATCTTTTTCCATCCCCATCAATGCACAAAATCACAGTGATGAAATTTGTCACATGTCAAAGTCAAGAAGACTGCAGTGTTGTTATACCAAGATTATGAATCCTGGAGATCAAAATTATGGAGACAAGAAAAAATATTTAGTTCATGGACTAGAATAAGACATGATTAGAAAGATAGGGATACCTGTTAATACCATTGAACAATAAATTCTCAATGATGGAATTCACCAACTGCATCCAAATTGTTTTATCTGTGAAGATAACTAAGAATTGTTACCCTGGTAATTTGCCCTGGTATGTTTTTCCCTCTTTTAAGTTGTTGCTATATTTAACAACACATAACTTGTACTGACCTATTCTTGGTATTAATTCAGTGCTCTGAGTCCCTCCTGAAATTGTTTCTTCCCAATGAGACATTGCCAGATGCATTTTTCTTGTTAGAGCTGAATGATTCCTTACCCTGAATAATCAGACTTTCTACTCATGTGTCTCTTTATGACATACTTAGCAAAGTACATTTTTATTGTTACCTATACACAACATAAAATATATGTATTTATGTAAGTTTTAATATATATATATATACACACAAAATAGTTTATATTAATTACAACCACTATATCTTCTCATTCTCAGATTTGTTATTAATTCAGATTTGGTTGTTACAAAATACTGTTGTGCGTCAGTTCAAGAAAACTCTTCTTTCTTTCCTCCTTCCTTCCCCTCCTACCTTCCTGCGGGCGCTTTCATTCTGTATTCCATCTACTCATTCAAGAAATATTACGTGCCTCGAACATTGGGCAAGTACAGGTGATTTAAGAGTGAAAAAGACAGTCACAGCCCTTTTCTTATAGGTCTTACTGGTAGTGGAAAGAGAGCTAATAAACAAAACCATTTCAAATATCCACAAGGGTTATGAGGAAACTTATCACTAAGCTGTGTGAGAAGATAATGGAGTTACAATTTACATAGGATTACCAGGGACAGTTTCTCTGAGGATATGACATATCCACTGAAAGCAATGCCCTGGCAGGGTGGCTTAGTAGGTTGGAGCACCATCCCATACACCAAAAAATTGCAGGTTCAATTCCTGGTCATATTGCATAGGCAGTGGCAAATGCAAAGGTAACCGTAGTCCAATGGAGCTTTGTATGCTGTATAAAATGATATGCCTTCCTCAAGACATTGTTGGACAATTACTACAATAAATTGTATAAATACCGAAAGGAAAATGTGAGCTAAGTTCCTTATAATTTCAATATATACCCTGTACACTTTACACTGCAGCTTGACAAAGGCTATGAGGTGGGGAAGAAGTCTGCATATTCATGGAAGTAACTGAGGCCTCATGATCCTGGAGTCAATTAAACATGATAGAGAGACAGGAATCAGAGTCATGCAAGATTCCCCCCTCCTCCCAGCCTCAGGAAGCCAATATCAGAACCGAGAATATATTTCTGCAGTTCCTTCTCCCTTACCCACATGGTTGCATGATGGCTGCAATATTTGCATATATAACTTATTTACACAACTTGTATCAGAAGCAAGGAATAGCAAACAGGGAAAAAATCTTTACTGTTTGATTTCTTTTCCCTCTTCCCTCCCTGTTTCTTGCCTTCCACTCTCCTCCTCCTCCTCCTCTTCCCCTTTACCCTTCTTGTTCAATTCAAGGACAATATTTCCCAGATGCCCTCCAGGAAACTTCATTTTGTGTTTATTGGCCAGGACTGGCAACTTGTATAAACCCAGACAGGGATCACCTCCTATATCAAGATATATGCACCTAAACCTAACACTTTCAAGAGTTATCATTATTTTTACAAGGAAGAAAAGCAGAATAGTGCCTATAAAAAAAAACTTATGGCCTTAAAAGAGGAGTCTGGAGCAATCAGAACTTCCAAGAGGTAGTCATTCCTAAGGCAAGTCACACCATATTATGTGTTTTAATGAGATAACTCTGAGTAGCAGATGGTAAATATTTGAAAGGCAAAAAAAAAAAAATGGTAGCCTGAAGATAAATTAAGAGGCATTTTCAGAAGTCCAGGTGAGAAATTAAGGTGACCTACACTAAAGTATAATAGGAGAAATCAAGAAACGAGGTAATATAATTCTAGAAAGACAGAGAAAGGAAACAACTCTGTTCATTTTACATCTCTGTCTTTGAACTAGAAATGGACAGAGACTGCCAAACTCTATTATCAGGGAAGAGAAAAGAGAGATGGCCTATTCTTTTCACTTTCTTTATTTTCCTCTTATTTTATGCAATGCTCTACTGTAAAAGCAAATCAAATAAAATCAAAACAGGGCAGTTGTTTTTCCTTTGCATCAGAGGCAGTTTTTAAGTTTTTCAGAAAAATTTTCTAAGTCTTTGGTTTAACTGAAGCCCATGACTTACCATCAAGTCTTATGACTTGTTTGCTTCCATATCTTTTCTCAATCCTTTTTCTCGCCCTTTGCTCTCCCTTGCATGTGGCACTTTCACAAAGCCTTTCTAAGACTTATCACTCAGTTTCTAGAGCGAAGTAGTTGAAAAACCAGCTGCATCTGCTGTGACAGAATGTGTGAAAGGACCATTTCCCCAGGGAGCACGCTGTTATTACTTTCTCATTGACTTTACAAGGATAGCAGAAACTTCTGTGTAAAAATGGCAGCATGTTGTAAATCTCTGCTCCCTGTGTGTCTTAAATATCCATGTCAAATGTGCTGTATTTATTAACAAAACTCTCACTGTTCTTCCTGCCGGCAGTACAGAAATTTGAGAGCTACAGATGGACAAGCTGTGTTTGGTTTGGCCTTAAACATCAGCAACAGAATTGCCTCTTAGTTCACCTTCATAATCTTTATAGTTGATGGTGAAAAAAAAAATCTTGGTTTTAGCTACTAAGAGGAAGCCTGAAGCATTAGCAATGTAAGAATTTTATTTAATGGCATTTACTTGAAAGAGTGACATAGCTGTGTGGTTATGTAATTCTTTTAGTGTGACTTCTTTACTATGTGTAAAAATAGAAAGTTTTGTGCTGTCTTTTAGAAAGTATAGAAAAAGTTCAGAACTTCAAAGCTAGATAAAGCTAGAAAAAATTCAGATTTGTCCTTTGGCCAAGTTGAACTCCAGAAAAACTCTATTGGCATAATGCAATTCGCTTCTCCTTGTTGATAAACTTATAAAATATCTGTCCTGAATTTTTATTACCCACATATTTAATGTTTTTAAACCATAGCTAAAATTTACAAACAGTATGTTAAGTGGACAATTTAATATATTCTGTCAAATACATGTGCTAGTATAACCCCAGCTTTCTAGGTAAGAAATAGAGTATTTTCATCATCCCAGTAAATTCCCAAATTGTCACCCCTAGCCCATTTCCACATGCAGAGGCAACCATTGTTGTGCTTTCTATCAGACTAAATTAGTTTTGCCTAATTTGGACTTCATATGATTCATATATACTCTTTCATGTTTATTTTCTTTCATTCAATATAATACTTTTTTGTGCTTTTCATTTTGTATCTTTATCTTTTTTAAATGTATTTTATTGATTATGCTATTACAGGTGTCCTAATTTTCTCCCCTTTGACCTCCTCCACCAGGTAGACCTGTTCCTTCTACCCTGTACTGTCCTCCCTTAGTTCATGTCCATGGGTCATGCATATAAGTTCTTTGGCTTCTCCATTTATACTGTTCTTAAGACCCCCCTGTCTATTTTGTACCTACTGATTTGTGCTTCTTAATTTCTATAACTTTCTCCCCATTTTCATCCTTCACTATCCCAGTGGATAACCCTCCATGTGATCTCCATTTTTATGATTCTTCTTCTTTTGTTTGCTTAGTTTGTTTTTTTAGATTCAGTTGTTGACAGTTTCGAGTTTGTTGTCATTTTACTGTTCCTAGTTTTGATTTTCTTCTTTTTCTTAAATAAGTCCCTTTAACATTTCATGTAATAAGGGCCTAGTAATGATGAACTCCTTTAATTTTACCTTGTCTGGGAAGTACTTTATCTGCCGTTCAATTCTAAATAATAGCTTTGCTAGGCAGAATAATCTAGGTTGTAGATCCTTGTTTTTCACTTTGAGTACTTCTTCCCAGTCTCTTCTAGTCTGCAAAGTATCTTTAGAGAAATTAGCTGACAGTCTTATGGGAACTCCTTTGTAAGTAACTCTCTACTCTTGCTGTTTTTTAAATTTTTTTTGATCTTTGACATTTTAACTGTGATGTGTCTTGGTGTGGTCATCTTTGTGTCTAGCTTGTTTGGGATTCTCTGTGTTTCCTGAACTTGTATGTCTATTTCACCAAATTAGAGAAGTTTTCTTTATTTTTTTTCAAATAAGTTTTCAATTTCTTGTTTGTCCTCTTCTCCTTTGGCATTCCTTTGGATTTGGATGTTGGTACTTTTGGAGATGTCCCAGAGGCTCCTTATTCTATCCTCATTTCTTTTTTTAAATTCTTCTTTCTTCTTGCTGTTCCAATTGAATGCTTTTTTTACCCTATGTTCAAAATCATTGATTTTATTCTCAGCTTCATCCCCTCCAGTGTTGGTTCCCTGTGGATTTTTCTTTATTTCACTTAATGCAACAACCCTTATTTCTGCCTGAGTCTTTTTTATGCTGTTGAAGTATCCAATGATTTCTTTGAGCATCCCGATAGCCAGTATTTGAATTTTGAATCTAATTGTTTGCTTATTTCCATTTCATTTAGTTCCTTTCCTGGATTTTTGTTTTGTTCTTTAATTTGGGCCATATTTCTTTGTCTCCTTGATTTGGCACTTTCCCTGTGTTTGTTTCTGTGTATTAGGTAGAGCTGCTTTGATTTCATGTCTTAGTAGTGTGGCCTGTTATAGAAAAGGCGCTTGTAAACTTGTGTGGGGGAGAGCCTTAGCTAATCACCAGGGTGGGGTAAACTGTTTCACTGCTTTGTAGCTCTCTGTGTGGGAGGGCTCAGAGAGGGGACTAGGCTACTACCTGGCCTCTGGAGATTGCCTAGTAGGAAGCTGTCTCCCAGCACTTGACCCCTTGCTAGTCACTGTACTTTCTCTCCTTCTCCCCAATACCACTAGTGCCCTTCCAGCTGTTGCTCTGGTGCTGAATCTCAGAGGGGGTGGGTCTGCATGAGTCCTAAGTCCATTCCAGGCCCTTTAAGAAGATTCTCTTGAGAATCCCAGTTTCTTCTGCCACTCCAACTCCCACTGGTTTTTATAGCCAGGAGGTATAGGGATTTATCTTCCTGAAAGTGGAACCCTGGGCAGGGTGGTCTGGTTTGGGGCTGGGATCTCTTGCTCCCAAGATATCCCTCCTGATTTGTATCCATCATACATGAATGTAGGACCACCTCTACTCCACGATATTCTGTGCCCCTATACACCTCTTCATGCATCCATGTTTCTGCCCCTCCTACCTGTCTGGATGAATGTGGCTTCTTTAAATCCTTGGTTGTTAGACTTCCACACAGCTCAATTTTCTGATGAATCTGTCATATTTGTTTTCTAGCCTAGTTGTAATTTTTGCTGTAGTTGTGTGCAGAGGTAAAGTGTATTTACCTATTCTTCCATCTTGACTGGAAGTCTGGCTCAGAAAACTGAAAAAGTTTTTATTGTATTTTCTTCCATTACCATTTACCTGCTTATACCCTCCTCCCCACCTTAATCACCACACTGTTGTTCATGGCCATGGGTCCTCTTTCATTATTGCTCAATTCCTCCTCCCTTTAACTACCCTCCCTCCAGAGTTGTCAGCCTGCCCTCTATCTATGAGTCTGCCTCTGTTTTGTTTGTTAGTTCAGTTTGTTCATTAGATTCCACACATGAGTGAGATCATATGGTATTTTTCTTTCTCTGACTGTTTTATTTTACTTAACATAATGTTCTCCAGGTCCATTGATGCTGTCACAAAGGGTAAAATTTTCTTTTTACAGCCAAGTAGTATTCCATTGTGTAAATGTCCTATGGTTATTTTATACACTCATCTACTTGTGGACTTGGGCTGCTTCTATATCATGGCAATTATAAATAACACTATAATGAACAGAGGAGTGCTTATATTCTTTTGAATTATTGTTTTGAGATTCTTCAGAAAATTCCTAGAAGTGGAATCACTGGGTCATAAGGCAGTCCCATTTTTAATTTTTTGATGTGCCTCCATACTGCTTCCCACAGTGGCTTCACCAATCTACATCCCCACCAACCGTGTAAGAGGTTCCCCTGTCTCCACATCCTCACCAGTACTTGTTGTTTGTTGATTTATTGATGATGGCCATTCTGACAGGTGTGAGGTGATATCTCATTGTGGCTTTAGTTTACATTTCTCTTATGGTTAGTGACATTGAGTATCTTTTCAACATAATATTTTTGACTCATGCAGTTATTTTGACAACCAGGAATTGTTTTTATGAGCTAAGTAGTAATCCATTGTATAAATTGAACCTATTTTGTTTATTGATTCTTTTGGAAAACACTTGGGTTGTTTACATATTTTACTATTAGAAATAAAGCTGTAACATTTTTGTACCGATCTTTTGTAGATTATATTTTCATGTCCTGGATAAATACTTAAGAGTGAAATTACTGGGTCATGAGATAGATATACAATCAATTTATAAGAAACTCACATACAGTTTCCAAAGTGGCTGTAACCTTTACACTCCCATCTGACAGTCTGGAAGTTTTTTTTTGCTCTGCATGTACACAAATATTTGGTGGTTTGAATTTCACTAATAGGTATGGAATAGTATCTAGTTGTAAATTTAATTTTTATTTCTCTGAGGAATACTTATATTGGCTAATTTTATGTGCTTATTAACCATTTATACATCTTACTTTGTATTTTTATCTTTTGCCCATTTTTATTATAAAAGTTTATATTTTGAAAGAAATTTTTATGTATTCTGAATACAAGTTCTTTGTCAGATATATGATGAGATCTGTCCAGAAAAAGTCCAGCTATTGTTACTATAAAAAGAACAGTTTGTGCGATATTGATGTAACCTGGCAGTCAAGGGCAGTGGACTGGAATGCACATGTGTCAACAATGACAACTTCACTGTATTAGTCATTGTGGGCCGTAGATGCTGTTGAGTGAGGTGTGTACTTTGTGACTATCACATTCAAAATGACTGAGCAAGTAGAGCAATGAATCTGAATCAAATTTTGCATTAAGTTTGAACATTCCTCCACAGAAACTATTTGGATGATTCAGAATGCTGAAGCTATGGGCAACTAGTGATTGGCAGCTTCATCACAAAAATGTGCTCCCTAATGCATCATGTGTCATTCAGAGTTTTTTTGTGAAACATAAAATTACTCAGATGACAGCCCCTCTATAGCCCATATTTGATGCCCTTTGACTTCTGGCTTTTCCCAAAACTAAAATCACCTTTGAGAGAAAAGAGATTTCAGACTGTGGATGAGATTTGGGAAAATATGATAAGGCAGCTGATGGTGATTGGGAAAACTGTGTGAGGTCCCAAGGAGCCTACTTTGAAGGGGAATGAAGCATCATTGTCCTATGTACAGTGTTTCTTGTATCTTGCATTTTCTTCAACAAATGTCTCTGGTTTTCATATTATATGACTGGATACCTTCTGGACAGAGCTCATATGCATTGAATATGTTTTTCTAGGCTTGAGGTTTGTTTTTAATTTTCTTAAATTGTCTTTGGTTAGTAGAAGTTTTAAATTTTAATTCTAATTTAACAAATATTTTCTTCTGTATTTAGTTGACCCAGATAATGAAATATTTCAGTTTACTAGATCTGTTTCTAGTTTTATTTATAAGAATAGAATTTCAAGTTATGTGTAATTGACCTAATCAGAAACCCTTCTTTTTAAAAAATTTTATTTTAATTGTTGTTCAAGTACAGTTTTCTTTCTTTTACTACCACCCCAGCCCAACCCCCAGTGGTCCCCACCTCCCTCCCATTTCCACCCCCCTTGTTTTTGTCCATGTGTCCTTTATACTTGTTCCTG
>PVKM010048023.1:0-11303 GCA_004027735.1 Carollia perspicillata
CCCACCAGCAATAAAGGAGGGTTTCGATTTCTCCACATCCTTGCCTCCCTTGTCAACTTTTGACTTGCGGAATGAGTTTTATTATAACAATGGGGAGAAAATACCTGAATTATTTAGGCTTCATTTATTTAATGAGACGGTGCTAAAGCAAGAACCGGGAACTCGTGAGCATACTAATGCAGAATGCAGAATTGGAGATGCACGGAGAGCGAGGGCTGTTTAACACGTAGGGGTAAATTCGATCCTGCACTGGTGTCTGTGGGCCCTACGAATGACAAGATCGTAAAATCAGGGGGCTTCTTGTGGCGAGGCCGTGTCCCATGATATGATTCATTTGGTATACTTTTCCATAAAAATGTACAATAGCCCGTCTCAGTGACATCTGGACGCGTCCTCGTAAAACGAGTGTTGAGGGTCGTATTATTATTTCATGTTCTATACTTCATCTGACCTATAAAAACAGAGGCACAGTGTGGTGAGCCGTTATTCCTCTCTTGAAGACATTAAGGAATTTTATGTGCCCCTTCTATTTTTGCTAATGACATAAAATGTTGAAACTTGTTCGTTTTTTCTTCTGCCGACCCATGAATGTGCCATCCTCCTATGAAACTCAAATAAATACTCATTAATGTACAGCAAAATCAAATGAGCACTTCATATAAATAAGCCAGCCATAGACACGCATGTTTCTTCAAGTTTGTAGACCAAAATAACACGAGATGAATTTGACATCATTTTACATTCAGAACCACCAACCCCATAAAGTCATTTTTATGACTCCATTTCTTAAACTCATGTAAGTAAGAAAGCATATACATGGCTCTCCATTCTGTAATCCATCATACAATTTAAAAATGGTATTATGCGGCTGAAATTTTCATAGGCCAAATGGAGAACAATGTGCCTGACACCGGTTCTAGGGCGATGGGGTGGCGGAGGGGACACAGTGGAGTGGACGCGGGCTTTCCCGTCATTGATCCGTTCTCCCTGTCTCTGTTGGACAAATGCTCACTCATTGGGGCTCTGCCGTGTGTCGGGGGCTGTGCTAAGAGTTGGGGATGGGCTGATGGGCTGAGGAGACGCGGTTGCGGGTGTCTCGGGGCTCACACTTCAGTGAGGGTGGCTCTCTTACCTACTGCCGGGTGACAGCCTGTCCCAAAACTGCACACTGAAGATCAGCACCTCCCTGTGCTCATGGGTTTGTGGGCCCGGAGCTTGGCATGGTGCACAGGGCCAGCTCCGCTTGGCTCCAGGGTGACTGAGGCCTCATCGGGGGAGACTTGAACAGTGAAGGTGGCTAGGGCTGCGTGTCGAGGGCCTCAGGCATGGCGATGGCCGGATTCCTTGGCTTTTTTGTGCATTGCGTCTTCTGGGGTTGGCGTGTTCAAGATGGCGTCTTTGCCCACATATCTGGAACGTGGGCTGGATGGATGATAGGAGGAGCTGAGGCTGGTGGGGCGTCTCTTTCCCTCCCTGCGTGGTCCAGCCTCGTGAGTGTCCTCAAAACTCCGTGGTCTCTGGGTAGTGAGACTTTTTACATGGCAGCTGGCTTCTCCCAGAGCAAGTGTCCAAGACCACGAACAGAGCCGCGAGGCCTCTTATGACCTAACCTTAGAAACCCCCACATGTTGCCTCTGCCCCTTACTGTCGGTCACTGTGTTACCAAGACCAGCCAGACTCAGAAGGAAGGGGTTTATATTCTACCTCTCAGTGGAAGGCGTAGACCCACGTTAAGATCACTTTTAATCTGCCACAGAGCGGGGCAGACACTGAAGAAATAATCACATGCAGTGCTACCGCCTTGAAGAAAAGTGTAGGCGCATGCAATCATCAGGGCTTGCTGGTCGCCAAAGACGGAAACCCCAGCCAGGTGGGCTCATGAAGAGAAGGGGGGTTGCCGACCCCCCTGACTGAGAAGCCTGCAGCTGACCCCGGTGCTGTCCCAATGAGGACGAGAAGCCCTTTCCCTGTCTGCCCGTGGTGTTTGCCTCTCGCCTCAGGAGGCTTTGTCTTCAGGTGTGGCTCCCGGGAGGACAGGTACAGAGGCCCCCAGCAAAACTGCAGGGCCATCTGTTTAGCGATCCCGGCGACGAAGAGGCTCTTTCTTAACAGCTCTGGCAAATGGTCCTGGGGTTTGATGGTGGTGGCTGCGTTTGGGCCACGTGCCCTCTCCTAAACCAAGCGCTGTTGCCAGGGAGACAGCTCCTTGGCTTGGCCAGGCCTGGACTCTGTGTTCACCTCTGGGACCTGGGAGTGTTTCCACAAAAGGGAAAGAGTTTCTTTTATTAGGAGGAGAGGGAGCTAGAAGCCTACCGGACAGACACATAAGGACACATGGAAGGACATGGCTCCCTGCTCTCATCGCTCCCAGTTCTTCAATGTGCACTTACTTAGTTTCCTCACTTTGGACCAAGTGGTGGGATAGTTGTAATGGGATCCTAGATGAATAGACAGATGGGTAATGTAGGCAGGAGTCAAGGGGTCTGGGGGCTCATCAGAGGAAAAGATATGACCACTAGGTGGCAGTAGCACACACGGGCTTTCCTGGGGGATACAGTGACCTGTTTGCTGACAGGGGAAGCCCATCACAGCAGGCCACTGTCCCGAACTACAAGGGGCAGACCCTCAGGTGACCAGTCCTGTGGGAGGGGGAACCTGGAGGGGCCTTAGGTGTCCCGGTGATGTCAGCCAGCAGCACGGTGGGGAGTCTCCGGGTCAGAGAGCACCCAGTGGCCTGGGGTCTTTGTCTCCCTTTTTATCTGTGGCTAGCAGACGTTGGGCACAGCTTTGTGGAGTGCGCAAAGCAGAAAGGCTCTAAATAGCTAAAAATCCACTTATTTGGGCTATATTTGAAACAACGTGTGAAAATTTGTCTGGCACTGGTGGGCTTTTGAGCTAATGTGTCTCAATCTGCAGTGGAGAAATAAACAACCTACCAGCCAATACTCAGAGACCATCTTTGGTTTATTTACTTAACAAGATGTGAATAACTAACCTCAGTTGCAAACATAGCAACTAGTTAATACCAGTAAGCTATGGACTTGAGGCACAGCAACAGAACAGTGAACTCAGCGGAGGTTGCACAGTTCGCTGGAGGGACAGACAGGCCTGAGACCCAGGCCGACCGGCTTTGGGGCCATTGCTCTCAAAGGGATGCCACCGCATCTCAGGGAGCTGAGTCATCTCTTGTGGCCTCAGTCTCCCCACCTGCAAAAGTACAGGGGGTGACCAGGTGGTCGGTCTGGCACTGGGCTCCTAGGGTCGCTCTCCGTGGCATGGGCGGGAGGGTCAGGGGGCGTGCGGAGTGTGGTGATGACGCATGGCTCTGCCTGGGTGTGGACCCAGCCACTCTCCCTGACTCGGCACCTCATCCTGGGCAAGCTGCTCTATCCGAGTTTCTTCATTTGTGAAACGGGAATGGTTGTCGTGGCACTTTCTTTTCTTTTTAACTTTATTGATTGATTTTAGAGAGAGACAGGAAGAGAGAGCAAACACCCATTTGCGGTTCCACTCACTTAGGCATTTACTCGTTGGCTCTTCTGTGCGTGCCAACCAGGATCAAACCCACAACCTTGATGGCGCTCTAACCAACTGAGCCACCCAGCCAGGGCATCATGGCTCTTTCTTTCATAGAGTTGTCGGGGTGATTAAATGAGGTAATGCTTCTTAAATGTGTGACGCAATCTAGACGTTTGCTATGTTATTGATAATAATTATTATCAATGAAGAAAGTACGAAGTGGACAGAAAAGGCTCAAGAAATGCAGGTGGAAAAGCAGCAGTGAAAGGTTCCAAATCTTAGTCTCTTCCAGGACACGCACCGTTCACTCTGTGCCAGGCAGGTGGCTACATGCTTGTTTCACATTTGCAACCCCCCCCAAATCTGGACATGTCCTCTGCCCTGCCTTTACTTTTATCGTGTCCCCCTTGGCTGGTGCAGGTGGTCTACCACTCCCTGTGTGCTGTCTGTGTGGACATTATTCTGGGTCAATAGTGTGGCATGGGGACGAGATCCTGAACGTGGCATCGGAGACTCATGGCCATAGGTCTCATCTTCCCTGTCAGGGGAGCCTCTCTGAGCTTCAAATTCCTCATCTATGACAGATCTCTACCGATCACAGCGGCTAACAGGTATTGAACTTACAACGCACCAGGCACTGTGGGGCGTAAAGTAACTTGTATCACGTCTCCCAGACAGTAAAGGGTGGAGCTGGGCTCGAACTCAGGCTTCTGACCCCAGAACCTACATTCTTTATAACTCACCATTCTGTATAAGATTTTTAAAGCCCCTGACACATGGCAGGCACTCAGTAAACTCATTCTTATTATTGTAATTACAGCTAGTCAGAGGGGCAGGTGGGACAGAGACCCAGGCTGTCTGCCTTTAGAATCTGTACTCTCAAACCCACTGTTCTGTTCATTCGATAAACATTTCCAAGTGCCTCTGCTTTGTTGAAGACCGGTGAAACATGGTGAACAAAATCCCAGTCTTGCCTTCAGCGAGTCACTGCCTAGCCCAGCGACTGTGCAACAGTCAGTGCTGTGCTGCAGTAACAAACATCCCCCTGCACATTGGTGCTTTACAGTAGCAAAGGCGTGTTGTCCACTTACATGTCTTCCTTGTTGTGAGATCTGGCTGTTCTCATGGCAAAGGGAAAGAAATGATGGTGGAACCACACGATGCCTCTTAAAGCCTCAGCTTTGACATGGCATAGCTCATGTCTGCTCATGTTTAATTGGCTAATGCAATTAGTCCTACATCACTTTTTGCCTTAAGCCATCTATTTTTTTAAATTAATTAAAAGATGAGAAAGTATGTTTCTGTTATTCATATATTATCCCTTTCAAGCATCCTTTTCCTCATTGTAAATAAAAGTTTTCAGGTAACGCCGTTTTCCTTCTGCCTAAAGAAATTTCTGGAACATTTCTTTTCTTGAAAGTCTGCTGGTGATGGGTTCTCTCAGCTTCTATTTACCTAAGGAAGTTCATATTTCACCTTTATTTTTTTTGAAAGATATTGTTGGTTTTAGAATTCTAGGCTGACGAGTCTTTTGGTACTTAGAGGATGCATGGATTATCTTCTGGTTTGCGTAGATTCTGGTGACAAGTCTGACATCATTTTTATCTTTATTCCTCTCAAGCAATGTGCCTTTTTTCCCTGCTGGCTGATTTTAAGATTTTCTCTCTCTCACTGTGTTGTGTGTTTTAGCAATTTGATTATAATATGCTATAGTGTAGTTTCCTTTGTGTTTGTCCTACTTGGAATTTATTGGGTTTCTTGGGTTTGTGGACTTATAATTTTATCAAATGTGGAAAGGATTTTGTCTCATTCCTTCAAATAGAGTTTCTGCTCTTATCCCAACCCCACCCCTAGGCGTGTATGTCAGATAGCTTTAATTGTCAAAGAGGCTCTGTTCATTCATTCTATGTCATTTTATTACTATAATTTCAAGCTTATTGATCTTCTGCATTGTTTAACCTGCTATTAATTTCATTCAGTAAAATTTTATCTTAGATATTGGCATTTTTCATCCCGAGAAGTTCCATTTAATTCTGATTTAAATATTCCATTTTTCTTCTCATTACAACCATGTTTTATTTTACAACCTTGAATATGAAAAACATATCTACAATAGCTGTCTTAAAAGACATGTTTGCTAATACTGTTGCTTGTTATTTCGGGGTCTGTTTCTGTACACTGATTTTTCTCCAGAGTATGAGTCACACTTTCTTGCTTCTTTATATGTCTGGTTATTTTTATTGAATACTGAACATTATGACTTTTGTATTTTGGGGTGCTATATTTTGCTGTGCTCTTCCAAAAAAATGCTCTATTTTATTCTGGCAGGTATTTAGTTACTTGTGGATTAATTCAATCCTTTCAAGGCTTACTTTTAAACTCTTTTGATGGGCCTAGAGTGGCCTTTTTTGCAGGAACCATTTAGATCAGTATCTAACACCTGTCCTCTCTAGGGTCCCTACTGAACCCACTCCGTGTTCTAACAAAGCTCCTCCACTTCAGCCGGTGAACATGAACATGATTCGTGGCCCAAGAGCCCTTAGGATTCTGTGGCTTACAGCTCCCCAGACAGTACTGTCCTCTCCTGGAGTGCTTTCCTGCCAGTTCATGTGGGGCTTCTCCTTACCCACACACAGGGTTGCTATTCAGCTGATAATTCAAAGGACCCCTGTGCCGACTTCTGAGGATTTCAGTATAACTAATTCCCTCCTCTGCAGTACTCTGTCTTGCAAATTTCAGCAAATTTATGCTTTTCAATTTCTGTCTCTTCAATTCAGTGAGATTATTGGGCTCTCCTTGGGTCCGTCTTTCCCCGCAGAAGTCTGGACTCTTTTTTTCTTTTTCTTTTTCTTTTTTCCAGACTACCTGGTGGTGATAGAGCTCAACTTGTTTTTTTTTTCTTTTTTTAAGTGAGCCCAGTCCTGTGCTGTGTCTAAAAGTAATTGTGTCTAAGATATCATACAGTTTTCTAATTACTGACAGCAAGAGGCTAATCTGTACTTTCCCTGCCTCCTGGCCAGAAGTAGAAGTCCTCAGTCACTCCATCTCACACTAGTTTTTGAGGATTACTTTTCACCGTCAGAATTGTGTGGTGGGCACTGGCTGGTGTGGCTCAGTGGACTGAGTGCCAGCCTGCAAACCAAAGGGTCGCCAGTTCGATTCCCAGTCAGGGCTCATGGCTGGGTTTCGGGCCAGGTCCCCAGTAGGGGGCGTGCGAGAGGCAACCACACACTGATGTTTCTCTCCCTCTCTTTCTCCTTCCCCTTCCCCTGTCTCTAAAACTAACTAAGTAAATAATAATAATAATAATAATAATAATAATAATAATAATAATAAATAATAATAATAAAGAAATTGTGCAGTGGCTTTCCTGAGAATCCCTAGAATTACTTATTCTTGGTTTGAAAAGAATAAATTCACCTGAAAATTATAGAAATTCTATAAGAAAGAAAAAGTCAACCCAAGGAGACGAAAGGAAATTAATTCCACAATATTCACGGAGCACCTTTAATTTGCAAGGCACTGTTCCAGTTGTTGGGGGTATAAGCATAAACAAAAAGATTTTAAAAATCTCTGCTGGTACTGAATGCACTGTGGAGCAAATGAGGAGGCCATAAGCATCACAGATAAGTGAAGTCTTAAAATCTTTAACCCCTCAGGTAGCAAGCACAACATGAATTACAGAGAACGAATTCTCCCAGCACACATGTGGCACTGATCGGAAAACATGGCCATTGTCCCTTCATAAACCGTAATGGCACTGGCCATCTGCTCAGAGGTGGAATAGCCAACTCCATTACCGCAAATGGAGATCTCCTCTAGGGCTGCCCCCCTGAGCCCTGTTCGTCTCCGTGCTTCAGAAACACACTCACCACAAAATCACCTTCACAGAAGTGTTTTGCCGCCTTGCTTCTCTTCAGCCTCCCCAGCAGGACTGGGCGCTCTGTGAGGGTAGGCATCGTGTCTGGCTTTGCTCAAGCCTGTCCCCAAGCACCAGACATAGGCTTGGCCACCTGGAAGGTGTTCGGTAAGTATGTGTTAGCTGTCAGCCCGTGTGGCAGACACTCGTGGTCGAATAATGCTGCCCGAATCAGGCCTTACGTGCACACTCTCGCTTTTGCCTTTACAATTACTAGCCAGCTTCTCCTTGAACGTCACCCTTTGTGATTCCACTTTCCTTCTTTCTCTCTTTTCTGCAGCGGTGCAGTCACTGCACACCCTAAATGACCAGATATCCCATTTTATTGTCACCAAGTCCAAGGCACTGGAGGAGGACAAGGACCCCTTTGTGCCTGCTGAGAAGGAGACCTTGAAGAGCTCCATGACCTTGATGAGGCACCTCCTCATGGATGCCCAGGTACGGAGACCACCGATGGCAGCCAGAGCCGGTCGCTGGGGTCCTTGGTGGTGGTTTCGTGGCGAGAGTGTTGCAGAAACATTTAACTACTGCCCTTATTTAGAACTGCTGTCGTGAGAAACAGACATTCTGTTTTGAGTATATTGAATGCTGGATTTGCGATAGGGTATTATTTGGGATTTAGTATTAAAATAGCTTGTTTTGAAGTCAAGGTAATAGGGCTTAAAAATAATGTATGTGTTGTCTCTGAGAATTTCACAGATCTCCCATTAGCCTTGGAAAAAGTGGAAACCCATTTACATGCAAACTTGGCAGGCACCAGAGCTGGCAAAGGCTTTGGAGTAAGGCGGGACTTACCCCCGACAGCGTCGCGGAGTAACCGGTGGATGTTTTGATGCATGTGATGGGCCACCAGAAAGTGCATCGGCCCTGGGTTGGGTTTGGGGTTTTCTCTGTTTTGTTGAATGCTAGGAATAAATTAATTGCGGGAGGTATTTAGCTCATTGCATGCCGTTGTCGAAGTGTTATTCTTCAAGGTTTCTCCTTGTGCACTCTTTTATTGAAATGTTTTTAAACTGATGTATTTACTCCATCTGGTTTTGTTGGTGGGTCTCTCCAGATACGCTGATAGGCAAACACCAGGTGTTGAAAGCGAATTGCTAGTTTTCTGTTAGCGAAGCCAAGCTGAGCTAGGTTTTATTGTCATTCCTGCCTCTTCGGTACCTAGCAGTGTTTCAGGAAATGTTCCTTGGGTTCGGTGCTTTCTGTATCCGTTTTCCCTGGAGCGCTCTGCCCGAGCCGCTTTCCTGTTCAGTAACAGTGAGGTCGGAGTGGTTGGTGATTTCCTGCGTTCCGCTCTGAATCCGACTGTGCACTGTGGTTTCTTTGCTTTTGTTTCTGCCATGGTGGCGTTTTATGTTTTATTTCTTGAATCAATTCTGAAGCCTGGATCTTGTACCAGAAAGGCTTTAAATGGCAAAGCCTTTTGTCCTCTCCTCACCTATGTGTGTCTGAAGCCTCCCCACGGGATTTTGGAGCCCTTACATTGCGATGCCTGAATTATGCAAAGCCTTTCACTTTATTCCTCCTCTCCCTTCCCCCCTTTGTTGTGAACAGCCCATTCAGCCTCTCCTTTCTCCCCAAGCCTTTCCAGTGGGAAACGGGAAGATTCTGAAGCTCCAACAGCCAGTTTTAAAACTCAGAAGAAAGAGAAATTTAGAACAATTTGCTACATAAAAGAGGGCAAATTGTTCTGGAAAGGATTAGCTTTCCTCCGTGCCGGGACCAGGCCTAGAGCTAACACCCCGACCAAGGAAACTATCCACATAAACCCCCAAAGATACCGTGTGAACTCCAGTTTTGCAAAATCTAAGGGAATAACACCATCCATCCTTTCCCTCTTCTTCACATGTGAACTAGGGCCTGGAACGGGGTCACAAAATTGTTTAACATTACCTAAGGAAATATTTCCTCCTTCTAAATGTTGAATTCATTTGACAACTTCTTTTCAAATTTTTAAAAAAATCTAATGGGTCTAAAATATTCCATGTAATGTGATTACCGAGTAGGAAGATTTCATTATCTCCTTTTCTCCGGATCCCCAACCCCTGCCTGCTAGAAATTTCCCCCGAAGAAAGAGCACAGCAGGCTGAGCCGCCCCTAGGTCACACGCCCTGAAAGGAAGGTGGGTCGGAGCTTTTTCTGGAGGGACGGAAACCACAGGAATCCAGGGAGGAAAGCAGTGTGGTGTCCGGGGGCCGTGTTGTTCACCTGCTGCCGTTGGAAGATTCCTCCCGCCTGTCTCTCAGACTCATTCAGGATGAGGCGGGCTGTGATTAGTGCAATCTAAAAATACCACACTCATTTCTTTTCTTCCCAAACCACTAACTTTTTGAAGCATTATTTGTGGTTATGAGTGTAGGCCCTGGCTGCTCAGTTAGAATCACATTACCGAATGCCCCCAGGCCCAGAGCCGCTCTGAGATAAACTCTCCCCGCAATGAGTCATTGCCAAGGTTATAAAATGCTAAGGAACCCCAGCATGTGGGGACGGCCTGGGGTGATATGTGGTTTTCAGTTTTGAAGCAGGCGTTTCCAGATCGGTTCCTTTTAATGAGAATCTGTATTGAGCATTTTTGGAAATGCAATTATTTCCCGTTCGTTTTTGACATTACTTCTTACCTCCATGCCGAAGACGAATGCCTGTACTTATTTCATGTTCTAAGTTCATCGACAACGGGAGGGCAGCGGAATGTAACTATAACCTCTACGTAGCTCCTTCCTTTCGGACTGCATTTTGTGACATTAATAGACACCCGACAGGCTTGCGTGTTGCAGGGTGTGAGCTTTGCGAGGGCAGTGACCACAGAGGGCTCCATTCCGTACTCAGAGGACTCTTGATAGTGTGGGAGTGTGATGAAATACGCTAACGTCAGCTTACAAGCTGAACGAAGCCAGACAAAAGGCATTCCAGGGAACCTGGGCGCTGCTTCCAGAGTGACTGCTTAAAAGCCATAATCAATTCAAGTCACATCTGTCTTGGAAGCAATAAATCCTGCCTAGGAGAATGTCAAAGGCAAAAAGCATTGCTAGGCTATGAAATTCCACTCTGAGGATTATAAAACGGTGCGCACAGAGCAAACACATCTCCCAAGTACGACAGGGGTGCCGGAGATGATTGGCAGGTCCGCCAGTCCACCCCAGGGAGCGGAATCCAGGAGAACATTGCAGGCAGGCAGCCAGAGGCCAGGAATTTTTTATTCTCTCCCTAAATGCTTCTGTGAGGGGGGTGTCTGAGGGCGGGAGAACACCTCTATTTGCATTCTCGTCCCTTTGTCATGCACAGGTGCCCCAATTCAATGAAGTGTCCCATTCAGATCTGAAACCTGAGCTTGTAGCCTTATTCTGGAGAGCTCTGTGTAAACCCAAACTGCCAACTCAGCCTCATAAGCGATTAGATTCATAACACCGAAGAGGCGATTCTTTCTGGTAGAGATTAATTCTCCTACTCGTACTGTGTGCCTCTGCATGCTAAGAGGGGTTGATTACAGCAAATTAAATCTCCTATTGGCAGTTTTCTCCTTCTTCCCCCCCAAAGACCTTAGATCATTACTTATTAAAGGCTGAACACATGCTTGGGAAAACCGTCAGATCACTTTGTCGGCATTTAGAGTCTCCCCTCCGAGGCTGGCTACCAACTCAAAGGCAGAGACGTTCGTTCCACACTCTGTGGGAGTTTCTTCTGCTGGGCGGCCATGGAACACGGGTGGCCGTCAAAGGGCCTGTGTCCCCCTGACCTCAGGGCTTCCCAGGCCTGGCAGTGCAGGAGGCTTGGGCTTGTCTGGCATCAAAGGGAAAGCTTGGTTTAAGTGAGCTGAGCACCTTCCCAGGGTCCATCTCTAGGAATGAAGTATCAAACCTTTAAACAC
>PVKM010048024.1:0-11300 GCA_004027735.1 Carollia perspicillata
TTTTTTTTTTTTGAAGAGGAAGTGGTTAGTTTGAACACAGGAAATACATTTGGCAACGACAGCTTGCTCTCTCCGTTTTTAAATGCTTTTTATTCACAGGAGGAAAGCATAGAATTGAAAAGACTGCCAAAAATGCATGCCGTTGCCGGGACCAGTGGATCCGTGCCCGAGTCAGAGATTCCGGACACGGCACTTTCGTTACTGTCTTTGCCTCTGTCTTGCAGAAGGCCCGTCTGCGGGGTCTGTGTTTTGTTGACTTTCCGCTCAGCGTGTCTGCACTAAATTAACATCCTGAGTGGTTTCTACTGTTTCAGTTCTCAGGGTTTGTCCTCAGTGGTGATAGATATGTTTTCTCCCTTTGACACTTCACATGGGAAATACAATTTAATGGAAATTTTCTCCAATTACCTGGTGTGGAATAAATGGATTTATATTTGCAAGCGGAGCACAACGTCAATCCATGTCACAAATGAGTACTTGTAGGATGAGGCTTTTTTCGAAAGGCCGTGACACTGATATCAGTTTGACCATTGCAAATGAAATTTATGACAGGAATGTTGAAACCTAGAATTATTTACTCTGGTCAAAGGTTTCACAGAAAAGTTCTCTTAAAGTTGTATTCATAAAGATCGCATGGAGGGTTATCAGCGGGGAGGGGGAGGGAGAGCACGGGCAGGGAAAGGCACAGGAAATCAGGAGCCTGCGTGGTGGGCACGAAACAGACAGGGGGAGGGTAAGAACAGTGTGGGAAATGGGGAAGCCAAAGAGCTTATATGTGCGACCCATGGACATGGACTAAGGGGTGGGGGGGTGCTGGAGGGTGGGGCGGTACAGGGTGGAGGGGAATAAAGGGGAGAAAAAATTGGGACAACGATAATAGCATAATCAGTAAAACATACTTTAAAAACAGTGCTCAGCTCCTAGTTTTGGTTCATTCTCTTGCAGTTACTGCTGTCTTTATTGTTAGCCTTGGTTTTTCACTTACTTGTTTTTGAAGTAAGGGGTTTTTAACACTAAAAATGGAGTTTGGTTACATAAGCATCTCAAAAGAAACAGGAACATCAAAATGTCAAAATCTCAGCATATTGAGATTTGGAGGTGCTGCCAAAAGTGAATTTATATAAAAACTAAATCCTTTCAAAAGCGTCTTCAGTGAAATATTTCCAGTATGCATTTCACTTGCATTAAAATATTGACATGAGAATCTATCCTAGTTTTGCTTTAATACGTAATCATTACAAAACCTCTAAGTTAATGTGCAAAACACCAACAGAGCAAAGTAAGATGGCAGGTCATTCGTATACCCTAGATATGAAAATAAAAATGGCTTAGCCCTGGCTGGTGTAGCTCAGTGGATTGAGCGTGGACCTGTAAACCGAAGGGTCGCTGGTTCGATTCCCGATCAGGGCACATGCCTGGATTGCAGGCCAGGCCCCGGTGGAGGACACATGAGAGGAAACCAAACATTGAAGTTTTTCCCTCTTTCTCCCTCCCTTCCCTTCTCTCTAGAAATGAATAAATAAAATCTTTAAAAAATGAGTTAAATAAAATACAGTATGAATATAGATATTCATATGACATGAATATAGGGATATGAATGGGAACTAAAAATGAATTAAGTGATATTTACTTATGTTCGTGTATGTGCGTAGCTTTGAACATATGGCACGTAACTCTGCGCCCTCACTGTTCTAAAGGCTTTCATATGGCAACACGAGTAATAACATCTTCATTTTTCCTGATAGCAAAGGGTCTAGCGTGGCCGAGAGCTTGTTCTTAACCTTGATCCTACGTAGAAGTGGGTTCAGATCTTGTTTCTACTGCCCACTCCTGGTATGGCCCGAGGCAAGTTATTTAATCTGAACCTGTTTTCTGTTCTATAAAATAAGGGTGATACTACACACTGCAAGGGCTGACTGTGAGGCTTCTGTGGCACGTGATATGTGTGAAGTAGTGGCCTGTGTTTAGACTTCACTTAATTGGTCGAGACTTCCTGTCACCTGAATGCTGCCTGTTGGTGGATTTCTTCTGGTTCTCCCCTCAATTTTTTCCCCTCCAACCCACTGGGCATCAGCTGCGTAGCTTTGGAACATTCTAGGCATCTGAGCATTCTCCAAGGACATTAATAGGACCGAACAGCCGCCTTTCCTGAGGACCCTGGTTAGCAAATAACAGTAAGACAGAGACAAGGAAAACTGGGTCAGTCGGGGAAAAGAGTACCCTGTGTTCCGTGGCAAATGCGCGGGGAAGATAATCAGAGCAAGAGCAGTTAAAAAATGACTGCGGTCCTTCCCTCGGTCCCTGAGCAGCAAACCCCGAGAGCTCAGAAGGTGTTTGCGGATGCCGCCTCTGACAGAGGTCCGTGTGGGGCACAGTTGGTGGGGACAGGCCTGAAGGAGGAACTGGGAGCCAAGTGGGAAGGGTGGGCGTGCGTGGAAAAGAAGGAGCAGGGAGCGAGCACCTGAGCTGGCCAGAACTTCACCCGGGGCGCCGAGGGAGACGCGCTGTGGGTGCTGGCCTGCCCGGCTGCGCGGGGGACTGAGCAGGGCCCAGGTGGAGCGGCCAGGTGAGCATGGCAGAATAAAGGTGACCCTGATGAGAGGCTGTTGAACTTACTTCTCGAATAACCTACACTAGAAAAGTGTCTTATGTTTTCTAAAAGGGTTTAACCCTCTCCATAGTTCTTGTACCCCCTTCTAGATAAAAAGGGGTAGGCTGTAAAATGTTAAGTTACTGTGAGCCGAAAGTAGCCCTGCGGACCCGGTCATGCCTCAAGTTCAGTGTTCTTGCCGGTGTGCCATGTGACTTTCCTCCCGGATTATATTTGATGTGCTGTTTCTTGTGAGCCACTGTGCCGACAGACCTAGGCTGGTGATGGTGGGTTGGAGTAAGATGACGAATAGTAATCGACATGAGGCTTCGGTATCAGGGAACCTAATAAAGAGAGGTGGGGACTGTACCAGACGAGGAACGACAGGAACCATGGAAAGGGGGCAGCCATTGTTTCACCATCTGTCCACACAGCTGTAGCTGTGTACAGGCCACATGTTGTTACTTCTTACGTAGTATTTCTTTCTGGGTTAAATTTCCTCCTTCCTGGATGATAGGTTGGTTTTATTTTTTTTTTCTATGAGGACTTATGAGGATTAAATTTTCCTTTATTTGTCTGAAATATCTTTATTTTGTCCTCACTCTAATGTGATAGTTTAGCTAGGTATAGAATTCTAAGCTGACAATTATTTTCCCTAAACATTTTGCAAATGTCATTGCATTGTCTTTTATCATTGATTTTTCCTATTTGGAAGTTGTCTGTGTACTTAATGACATTCTTTTGTAGATATTTGACTTTCCTCCCCAGTTGTTAAGACCTTGGCTTTGCCTTTGGTGTTCTGTGGTATCATGATGGTGTCTCAAAGTACAGACTTTTTTTTACTTCTTATTTACTCTGCTTGAGATTCCCTGGGGGATGTCTCCCTTTTGTAATGTAGGGCCTCCCTCCAGTGTTAACACACAGTAACTCTTCAAATACTGTCTGTTTCTCACTTTCACACACTCATTCATGGTGTGTGAAACTTCTCATTCTACTCCTCATGATTATTTCTTGTGATTTCTATTGATTCTTTTATCTCTTTGACCATTCGAAGTGTTTTTATTTTGTACATTTTCTTTCAAATTGTTCTTTTAGCTCAGGGTCTTGCGGTGATCATTTCCTTTCTATCGTGTCAGCTCTCATGGTGGTTTTATTTCCTTGTGCTTTATGATTATTGTATTTTTTAGCGTATCTTCAACAGGGATTTTTTTCTCTCTGAGAATCACGTAAAAGCAGGATTGTGGGAGAATCCCCCCAGCAAGTTTTCATATTTGTTTCTGCCAAACAATCTGGAACTAATTTTCATGTTAATTACTTGGGTTCGGGATTCTTGTACCGTCTGTGTAATACACACAAGTTAAAGGATTTGTTTCTCAGACACACCCTTCCCCCACTCCGCCTCATGGCGTGAGCCGTAAACAAGCTTCCCGGCTGTCCTATGTGGTCATTAGGGAAGTTTTCCTAGGTGTCACCGGCTTAACAAGAAGCAGAGAAAAGCCCTGGCTGGCGTAGCTCAGTGGATTGAGCGCAGGCCTGCGAGCCAAACGATCGCGGTTCGATTCCCAGTCAGGGCACATGCCTGGGTTGCAGGCCAGTTCCCAGCGGGGGACCCAAGAGAGGCAACCATACATTGATATTTCTCCCCCTCTCTCCCTCCCTTCCCCTCTAAAGATAAATAAATAAAATCTTAAAAAAATAAAAGAAAAGAAAAGAAGAAGCAGAGAAAACGAACCCTGAGGCTGAACCAGAGGAAGGGTCTGTGGTCTTACTTCTTAGGCTCACTGACGGCATGTGGTGAGCAACACACATTCGATTTTTAGTATTCAGCATTACTGCCTGGACATGCGTTGTGACGGGTAATCAGGGTGCGCGGCTGCTAACCTACCGCTAGACACTTCACACTTCTCCAGAGCTGGAAGCAGGGTATTTCATTTCTTCCTCTTAGGGTATGTGCGGTGAATATCACTCTTCCGGGGAACGTATCTTTTCCAGAACCGGACTCACAGAGTGCTTTCAGTATTTTTGTTTTTCACAGTAACTCCCCGGCAGTAGAGAGTGGTGACCATACAGGCCGTAACGTTCTAGAATCTAGGCTGTTGTCTTCAGCTGCACCTACATGAAACCTTGGGACCGTCATATTCCGTGGTGAGATTATTTAGGAAGGGGAGAAGGGGTAGAGAGAGCGACCGTTGCAAACCTACCGTGGCTGAGAACTCCAGTCTCTTGCCAATGACAACGCATCAGAAACCCGGGAAGAGCAAGAGTCTCGGAGGGCTCTGCGCTCCTCCCAAACTGGTGCTCGCCGGCTGGGACTTGTGCCAGTGTCCGAGTGAACAAATCAGCATTGGCTCCTCTCTCCTGGCAGGGATTGTCCCCCAACTTGAGTAAACTGATATTTCAAATTCTGCTCTTCCAACAGAGCAGCCAGGGTCTAGGGAAACAGAAGGCCTTTTCTTGAAACTGTTTAGCAAGTGAATGGCCGAGTGGGATTGAGATGCCGGTCTCATTTGCTGCCCCCCTATATCCTCTCCCACTGCGGCGGGGCCAGAGGAAGCTACCAGGCTGCGCTAGGAGTCGTGAGACTGTTTTCAAAGCATCAGGAAATTGCTGGAATGTTTCAAGCATATTTCTTTGGTTAACTTATTTTGAAGTTTTTCTCTGTTTTGTGTTTTAGCTGCCCTTATAATTTATCAAAGACAGACTCATTGTTTTGGCAAGTTCCCGGCCTGGAAGGCTCCAACAAAAACTCCCAGCACTCTGTCCGAATAGGAATTTTTAAATGCCTTCTTAGTCTTGAACTTGGAAATGTATTCTCGATGCAACAGTGTGCTGGGAAATTTGAACAATGCCGTTGATCATGCAACCACACTGCTCTAGACACGGTGCTTTTTCATCTCTCCCGGGGGCCTCAAGGCGAGCCACGCCTCTCAATCTTCCCCTATTTCTGGGGTTCAGCATGAAACTTTTGTCTCTTTCATTAACTTTTTTGGCAAAATAAGATATTCCTTAATCACTGTTACAGAAATGATCATTATTAATGTTGGATTTTTATTTTTACAATAATGGGATTATGCTATAAATACAATTTTGGAAACCTTAAAAATTTTTAAATTATATACAGTTTTCACCTTCCCTTATCTTTAAATAATCTTTCTCATAATTTTTTTTAATATGCTACACATTAGTCCATTAAGGGTATAACGTACATATATTTTTTAAGATTTTATTTATTTTCAGAGAGAGGGCAAGGGAGGGAGAAAGAGAAGGAGAGAAACATCAGTGTGTAGTTGCCTCTCACACACCCCCAACCAGGGACCTGGCCCGCAACCCAGGCCTGTGCCCTGACTGGGAATCGAACCAGGGACCTTCCGGTTCACAGGCCAGTGCTCAATCCACTGAGCCACGCCAGCCAGGAAAGGGTATATAATGTGTTCAATCACATTGCCGGGCATTTGTTTTGAAGTATTAGCTATCATATTTCGATGGATCTCTTTTATGAACACTTAAAATGTTTCATTAGGATGAATTCCCAGAGGTAGAACTGCTTGGTCAGAAACTAGTTTTGCTCCTAATCATTGACAAATCCTAGAAAATCCAGCATACCAGTTAGAGTGCTCAGGCCTTCTCAGTCGGTTGCTGATTCTCTGACCTCAAAAACACCCAGAGTAGGCCGTGACGCTCAGCAGCCCCCGCTCGCCTGCGCGCTGTGGAAGTGTGTGTGCTTCTCATCAGCCTGGAGCGCGCAGGAGGCGAGGGGTTCTGCTGGTCGGAGACGCGGGGCGACTCAGTCTCACCAAGCTTGCCAGCTGTTCGTTGGGGGTCATTGTAATGTCATTTAGTGGTGTCTTTGCGGCTGTACTGGAACTTTCCAGTGACTTGCTCCAGACAGCTCTGCTTCCCCTTGATGTTTTCTCAGAACCCCTACCCACCCCCCCACCAGCCAAACACACAAATTAAGAACTCCAGGTTGTGACCATTAATAGCGATTATCAGAGGGTAGAAGATGCAGGGGCTTCTTAACAATTCTGCCCTGGCTGGCGTGGCTCAGAGGATCGAGTGCCAGCCTGCAAACCGAAAGGTTGCCTGTTCGGTTCCCAGTCAGGGCACATGCCTGGGTTGCGGGCCAGGCCCCCAGTTGGGAGTGTGTGAGGGCAGCTGACCGCCCTTCCCCTCTGTCTAAAAATAAAGAAATCTTACAGAGAAAAAAATAGACCATGCAATTCCGTAATTTTGAATAGTTACAGCAAGCAAATTCTCGTAAGTGGGTGAAAAAAGAACGGAAGGGAGGGGCAGGTGGCCCAGGTAGCCACATTCGTATGTGTGATTCTATCCACGGTGTTAAGTCGGTGGCTCAGGTAGCCTGAAGAGAGGCGGGTCAAGAGCCAAGTGCCAGATTCCTGCTGCCCCGGGGCCGGCCACACGCCCCGCTGGCTGGGTTCCGGCCTGGCGGTCAGGCCATCTGCCCTCCGAGCGGAGCTGCCGCACGTCACCGGCTCCGGGGTAACGATTACAGATAGGCTCGCTGCCGTGCAGAACGGTGAATTCGGAATGAAATGTCATTATCTCCTCCTTTTCCCTCCAGCCCCAAATACAACTGGCCTCTGCCGATAACGACGAAATCACGTATTGAAAGCACAGCTGCTCGGGAGAAAGAGCATTTACCGTTACTTGAGCTAGCTCCCAGGGCTGACTGTAAAGCACTCCTCATTTGCTGTTCCCAAATTCTGGGTAATAAAAAGTGGGGTTTCTAATTCATTTTATTACCTTTTATTACATACAGACTTTCCAAAGACTCTGCAGCGAAAGGTTGATCTCTTGAGGAACAGCAGTGAGTCATGTTCTAAGATATTGAAGGTCATGATCAAAAAATTAATGAACCTCCTTACTTATCTATAGTAAATACATAAATATTGGCTCTTCTTAACAGGTCAAAAGCGATAAGCGGCCCTGATGAAAAAAACCCAGGAGGCTGTACCTTGGTAGGCAACCCCGCCATGTTCCCTCTGCGCCTGTGAGCGGGTCCTCAGCGCCCGCCCCTCTGTTGTCCACGTGTGACAACTGAGACCCAGCCAGCGGCCTTAGTTCCTCCTTAATGTTTGCAATAGTGCGGAGAGGTAGTGCTGAACCGGACAGGGAGTCACTACACAGGATGTCCATCCATGCTCCCAATCTAGATGGATGACAGTATTTTTGTCTCTAAACCATTAGGACCCAGAAGCACTGGGCTGCAGCTCCGTGTCTAATGCATTATTTTCTTGACTCGGAAACTGCAAGTCTGACCTTTTCCAGGCAGGGCACTTGCCTGGGTTTCTTGCAGTGGTTTCTTTCTTGCAGTGGGTTTCTTGCCTGGGTTTCTCGCAGTGGTGTTGCTGCCAGACACAGTGTCTTCTGGTATTAGAATGGAAAATGTAATTATAAGAAAAAGCTTATGGTCTGGCTTAGAATGGAACTACTGTACCTCTTTAAGATAATAGTTGCTATTTTTAGCCCGACTTCAAAAGAGATGAGAAAAGTGATGCTTTTTTTTTCATCTTCCTGTGGCGTTGGCCTGAAGAGGCGCACCTTCTCAAATACCCCGTCACCCGCCGGTTACCCCAGGCACGCTTTTGCAAATACTGTTAAAGGTATTTTTTTTAAATACCTGTTGTAATAAGTAACTGATGAAGCTGGCTCTTCCCATTCTTGTACAAGAAGCACAACAGCTTGCTACACAAAAATAGGTTTCCTGTGTTAAAACGTGGTGGGAACAATGGCGCGTTCCTGGGCCCAGGATTCCTAAGTGAGTCTTAGCTCAAACCAGACGGTGGGGCTGGGGCTGAGGATCACAGGGCAGGCGGGCGCTGTCTCCCCGCGTGCAGTGAGCAGCAGGGCCGGGCTGCTGGAAGTGCCCTCCTCTCCTTTTCGTGGGAGGGGAACCGTAGGAATGCAGAGACTGCTGCCGTCTGGGTCCACCCTCTTGCCCCGAAGACAAACTCCCCGAGACACTGCCCCTTGGACGTAACAGGCAGACCTCCGCCCTCGGGCGTGCGCCCCTCTGGGTGGCTTTCTCCTCCTCGGCTCCCTCTCCAGGCCGGGTTTCACGCACGTCACTTCTTATTTCACTTGCTTCCACCGTTGGCTCCTAGTGGTCCCTAGTGACGTGTTAGAATTTCTGCAGGTAAACAGTGGAAAAAGGACATCAGGAAACTATTATGTGCTTACAAAAGGAATCAGATGGCCGAAGCGCAGGCCTCGTTGGAGACCGGGGGTGGGGGAGGAAGAGGGCCGCAGCCACTGCCACCCGGACCGTGCGGGGGGGCCCCCCCCCCAGGGCCGGCCTCCAGTCTCCTCAGCAAAGCATTCCTTGGCTGCAGGATGGATTCGTGGGCAGGAGGCGCGGGTGGGCTCCTGTGGCCTGTGTGTGTGCATGCGTAAATGCATGCATAGGGGTACCCATGATAATGGCGTTCTGACCGCTGGTTCAGAACCGAGCCGTTTTACATACTCACTGAGACAGAATCATTCCTCCAAAACGAATACAGGGGCTCTCCGACTCGTTGCTTGTTAATTCTTGTTTTTGGAAAAGATGAAACCTACCCCCACCCTGGAGTTTTGTGTTTTTCCGAGGAAACTTTGTGAATGAAACAGAGAATTTTTTAGACATTTGAGGTCTAAAAACTGGGAATTTCCCTGTTGTTTTGCATAGTCATAACAAAGTAACAAATGACAAAACTCCAGGTAATTGAAAGGGTTCAGAGGGATTGGTGCAGGTCACCGCAGAGGACCAGACGGAGTGGGTGCAGGAGTGGTGGGCGGGGCGTGCAAACACAGGAGGGCCCGGGCCTCGGGCGGCAGGGCCCCTAGCGTTTGCGGGCCTGGGCGATGTGTTGACGGGTGGACCCCGGAGCAGCAGAAGCCAAACAAAGCACATGGTCTAGAAGGGAGCTCGCAGGCCCCCGACAAAGGAAGACCGTGGCAGCCGAAATCACCGAGGGGGGCTGACGAGGGGACCCTGTGGTTTTGAGGTACCTGACGGCCTTAAGAAACGAAACCACCTCCAGTGATGAGGAAATTCATTTGGAAATATTGATACGGTTGCCTTGGTTTGGGACGCGTTTACGTGTGAAGGCAGAAGAGAATCGAGTCAGGTTCTTCAAGTGGCCACCTGGGGCTCTTACCAGAATGCTTATGAGTCAGTGGGTCGAGGAAGTGAAAACCAGGTCAAGCCTCCGAGTCACAGAGGCAGGAAACCAGTGAGAGACGCTGAGATGCTGAACACCAGCGGGCGATGTTATCAGCGACCAGATAGAAAGGGGGGTGAACTGCCCCAGGGCGTCTTTTTAGGGTTTATATTTGAACGTGTCTGTTTCTTCTTTTTCTTTTTCTTTTTTTTTTTTTTAACTATTGGGTTCAGTAAAACAGAACAAAAGCCAAACAAACAGAAAGTTGCCCTGGTTACGCTGGAACAAGGCCCTTTCCCTGTTGTGGGTTTGGCTCTGCGTGGCAAGTTTGCCAGGTCACCCGCAGGCCAAGCCGTGCCTTCCGCCTGGCGGCGGTGGGTTTGCCTCATGCGGGCCTCAGATGGTCTCAGAGATCCGTGAGCTCCTGTGGACCCGGGGAGCCTCCACGGTGCTGTGTGGACGCAGGCTGGCATGAGCAGCCTCACGACCCCTGGTGTGTGTGGACGACTGCAGAGTTTACGGGCATCCTCGTCGGAGCTTCAAAATCGGTTCCACACCTGTCAACGCGCGCCCCTCTCCTGTGGGCACGTGAGAAACCAGAGCAGGACCTGGAAGAGGGAAGCCTGTCTGTGAACTTTATAATTGATTGTTTAGGAGAAAAGCAACTCGGTGAAGCACAAAATAGCGCGCACACACACACACCTGAAAAGCACAAAGAGGGTGCCTGCTTACTGCTTCTTTCAAGTAGATGCTAAAAATAAACACCGTGGAGAGATTTGGAAAGGTCCATTGAGATCAGTGGTTCCTATCCCATTTTAGTTCGTGAACCCCACTGAGAATTGAATTTAAAAATGTATGGATTCCCTCATCTCCTCCTTCTCAAAAAAACAGAATATATATGTGTGTATGTATAATTGTGTATGTGTGTGTATGGAGGTTCTTTTTTTTAAAAGATTTTATCTATTTATTTTTAGAAGGAGGGGAAGGGAGGGAGAAAGAGAGGGAGAGAAGCATCAGTGTGTGGTTGCCTCTCATGTGCCCCCTACTGGGAACCCAGCCCACAACCCAGGCATGTGCCCTGACTGGGAATCAATCCAGCAACCCTTTGGTTCACAGGCCGGCACTCAATCTACTGAGCCCCACCAGCCAGGGTGATAGGTGGAGATTCTCACAGGGGCCATCTGGACACAGAAGTCTGTGAATCTGGCCCCGTGCGGGTGATAAAGAACGGTGACTCATGTCGATGTCTAACTAGAAAGGAACGCCAAGTTAAGACAGAGAAGGGCTAGCTTTGTGACAAATGAGGATGCACATTCTTACCTAAAGTAAATTCAAATTCGAAACCGGTTTTAAAAAAATAGCACTTGCTGTGTTATTAATAGCCAAGATATGGAAGCAATCCAAGTGCCCATCAGTAGACAGGTGGATAAAGAAGATGTGGTACGTGTATGCGATGGAATATTACTTGGCCATGAAAAAGAATGAAAGCCTACCATTTGCAGCAGTATGGGTGGACCTAGAGCAGTATGGGTGGACCATGCTAAGTGAAA
>PVKM010048025.1:0-11322 GCA_004027735.1 Carollia perspicillata
CCATTGTGTCCTATTGGCTTCAGAATTTTTATGTGAATAATAGAACATGACAGGAGATGAAGCCTTATGTGTGCCCACCAGTCCCTTTCTCCTCCAGTCCCAGAGAGAACCACTCTTCTGCAGTTGGTATAGTCTTACATTTTCACTACATGTGCATGTGGCTATAAAGAAGAGAGTGCTGTTTTGTGTGTTCCAAAATAGTGTTGTATCATGTTGTATTGTACCGTAACATGCATATCTCCTGCAACTTAAATTTTCATTCTTCTTCCTTTGTTATTGAGAGTTTTCTTTAATATATAGCTCTGTATGGACTTACCTTACATTGTGAAGAATGAACATAGCTCCATTGAATGTGACTTCTTATGGACAGATATTTAAGTTGTCATTGTTTACTTCTAGATTTCAAATGTGCCATCTCTCCTTTATCTCTTAACTCTGGACTCTTTTTGTGTTTCTATGGAACAGTTTGTATAACGTTTATATGACCTATTTCTTGGAAGCTTTGTCGAATTCATCAGTAAACCTGTCTGGGCCTGGTGTTTTATTTCTTTATAAGTTATAGAGCTTTTCAGGCTTTCTAGTTCTCCTTGAGACAGTTTTGGTAAGTGGTGCATTTTTAGGAGTTCATGCATTTTAAGTTTTCAAATTTAATGGCATAAAGTCATTGACAGCATTCTTGTGTCATTGTAGTTGGTGCCGTGTCTGCAGTTCGGTGCCCCCATCCGTTACTGTGCTCATTAGTGTGCTCCACACCCCTTTTTAAACATGATCTATTCTGCCAGTTTTGTCCATTTGTTAATCTTTTCAAAGGTCCACTTTTTACCTCTTGCGTTTTAGCATGCTTTTCCTGTGGCCTGGCCTGCTGTTCCCTTTCTTATCACCAGGTTGAGTTCTTTGTCTCTGTCAGGTCACAGGGAGGCCTCCTTTCCTCTGGGAGGCCCTTCTGGATCCTCCAAACTCGATTGCGCTCTTTTCATATACCCCACTATCACTCTTTTAAACATTTTTTGGTAAGACTTACTGTGTTGTTGTCTTCTTCTTCTTCTTCCTCTTCTTCTCTTTTTCCTTATTTTTTAAAAATCGGGTTGTCTTTCTGTATCTGCTGTATCTCTAATGTCTGGCACTGTGCCTGGCATATAGTAGGTGCTCAGTAAGTACCGATGAATAAAGTAATGTGTGAGCTCCTATGAGTAGAGTATAGGGCTTTCTTTTGGGGTGCTTTCTCAACAGGACTGCTGCAAAGAGGATTTGACTAGTGCCAAGTGATTGTACCAGCTGATTACATCTGAGGTTCTGTGGTTCTTTTTTCACATAATTTATAGGAAATAGGGAGTTGAACTTGCAGCCATGACATGAATGAAGGCAGGTGTGGCTTGGTGAGCTACAAAAACATGTTGCTGGTGGGGAGGGCTGTGGGGGTGGGCTGGGATTGGAGTAAAAGACAGAGAACTGTACTTGAACAACAATTAAAATAAAATAAAAAAAACCATGTTGCTGGATGGTGCCTCTGTGCTTTTGTTTCAGAGAGGAGCCAAAATGGTGAGCATTTCATTCTGCAAACTATTTCTTACAGTGAGTTTCTCCTCAAAGAGTTGGGTCCTCACCTGTCTAAACACCTGCCAGTCCATTCTCGATTATACACTAAGAACAGAAACTAAAAAGACATTTAAGTGAAAGAAAACCACTACAATCTTAAGTGGTCCAACCAGGATAAAAATATCTGGCCCAGGTGGTCCTACATTCAGCACTAATTTCTCTTACAAACTATAGCTGTTCAGTGTTCCTAGTAATGCTGTAATTTTCTTCATGGATGAAAAGAAGTAGAACAAAAGAAAGAAAAGGAAAGTTTTATTAGCAAGATGCTCTGATTCAGCATTAAGACATTAAAATATTTAACACATGTACAACATGCTGGCAAAGATGGTAATCTTTAGGAAGGGAAAAAGGGAGCAGGAAATGAGAGTGCAAAGTGGGAGTCCTTTTTTTATGTTTACATTGTATTGATATTTGTGGCCATGTTGTCACCTAATATAAATATTCCTAGCACATTGAATCTCTTGTTTTATTTTACGTATATTTAGCCAATGTGTAAGAATCAGTGTAAATTTCTTGTCTCTCCAACATGAGCCTTACCAACGATAATGATAAGTAACATTCCACCTTACTGGGTTAGAGACGGAATCCTCTCGATGATGATGGTGATGGTGATGATGATGATGATGATGATGATGGTGATGGTGATGATGATGATGATGGTGATGATGATGATGGTGATGGTGATGATGATGATAGCTCATTTTAGAACCTATTAAGTGCCAAGCTGTTTGCTAAAGACTTTCTGTAGTACATTAATTTAATGCCTCTATTTTGTGAAGAGATTGTTATCCCCACTTCACAGATGAGAAAATAGAGGCTCAGAGGAAGTAGAGTAGGTAGCTTGGTTCAAGTCCCCAGCAAGAAAGGGAGGGAGCCAGTGTCAGAGCCCCACGTTGGCCTCTTGGCTGCACACCATGCACAGTGGAGCCCCACTCTTCAGAGCTGTTCAGGGATGGGCACTAGTCCTCTTCTCAAGATGGGGAGAAAGAATCCCATTTGGTTTCACCAGGTTGGAAAATACCTGCTGCTGCCAACCCTGAGGCCTTCTGCCACTGAGCTCATTCTGAGTCCAGCCATGCACACACCTGACTTTGAAATCATTTCCTAAATGCACCTTGAATTCTGACTTTTCACGCCCACTATGGGCATTTCTACTCTAAGCTCTCCCAAGGTGGAGAGTTTATAACTTTCTTTCCAACCTTTCCTAGGGTTGTATGTTCTTTCCAGGCAAGAAGCTGTCCATTCTGTCTCAGCACTTGTCTCTCCCTCTGCATGCCCATCCCCAGCTTCCCATCTGCCCCTCTGCGAGTTGGGTACCAGGCAGGATTGTCTTCTGATACTTGCTGTGCTTCCTAACCACGTGTGTATGCACCGAGCACAGGCCTTGTTCACATTAGGGGTCCAAGGACTGGACACACTATCTGTAAATCCTCCTGGTCCTGTTAAGAGGCCCCCCTGCATATCTTTGTGTTGGAGAAACTGTAGACCCAAGTGCCATTTTCTCACTGGGACTTTTGCTGACAGTGCAAAGCAGTTGTTTGTAAAGCAGAAGAAATATGCCCAGGACTGATTGCCCTCCTGTGTGAAGATCTGGCCTTGACGGACTTCTGAGATGGTGCAGTTTATGCTGCCAGCGTCCCTCACAGGTGGCAAAAAGAAGCCTCTGGAGAGTGGGTTTTACTCCCTGAAGCCGATCCTTCAAAGCCTCCTGGGTGGTAGTGTTTGGCTGGGGAGAAGCAGGAAACAAACTATCAGGAGACTCTTAGGATACCAGAGTAGGTTGTTAAATGTGAATGATCTGGAGCCCTGGTGGTGGAATGCACGGATAGGGGGAGCTAACAGTTAGGGGCAGCCCTCTCTCCTAGGTTTCCTGGCAGTTTCCCCACCACAGAAGGGTGTGTCCAAGTTCCCCGAGAGTGCCCTGGATTGACAGACTTGCTCTGATGCTCTTTCTCTGCCAAAGAGGCCTCAGAGTGGGTGGCCCTGCCCAACTGATGCCCTCCCACAAGGAAGCCCCAGGCTGCATTCTTCTGAAAGCATGTTCTGCCCTGATAGGTGGGGTTTATCTCTTTCCAGAGGGGCTACACCCTCTGAATCTGGAATAAGACACATCTGGGTATGAATTTCAACTTGGCCTATCAGCTGTGTGACTAAGAGTGTGTGGTATAACCTCTCTGTGCCTCAGTTTATCTCATCTGTAAAATGGGGTAATGATAATATGTCCATTATACCATAATAATATATGAAAATATATTATGGTACAAAGTTGCATTATTTTTTAAAATATGTAATGCCATTATAATGTGTTCTATATGAAATATAGTATTATAATGTATAACATCATTCTAATACTACCTACATATCATGTATTAAAATTATAATATAACCTGTTATAATAACCTATCTTATTGTTATTGTGAGACTTACATTATGTAGGCAAGGTGCTTAGCACAGGCCCTGGCATATCGTGTAACTTAATTACAGCTAATTAACTAACTATGATTGTCATTTTCTGTGAACTGAGCCTTTACTCAGAGTGTTCTGGTATATGTTGTTACTTTGGAAGCAGTGAAGCTCATCAAATGATTAGAAAAGCAAAGGCCAATTATAACCGGGGTGGGGAGGGAATGGAATCCAGGGAGAAGTATTGAATTGTAAGCTGTTTTTGTTTTTTGTTTGTTTTTTTTTAGGAAGAAATGTTTTTTCAGAAAAACTTAGACAAACACGTTACTTAATAGAGAAGGATATTAAATCTAAGTAACCACCCATGTGTTCTCTGTTTGTCTTGAGCTGTGATTAGCCTGGGGTTTTACTGGGAACATGTGGGTGAGGAGGAGGAGGAGGCAGAGCAGGGGGCTGGACAGAAAGACACGTAAGTGGGGGTTCCCATCTGTTTGGTGTTGTCCCAGCTTTTCTGTGTCCATTCTGTGCCTCTGGGTGAAGGCTGTTCTTGGAACCAGGGTTTGGGGGGTGGGTGGCACCATGCTGACCTCTCTTGAGAACTTGGCAGTGATAGAACTGGAGTTAGAGCCCTCGTCTCATCTTAATTCCATGGGCTGGGTATTATTTCTCCTGTTCTGCACATGGGAATGTGAAAGCTCAAGAGATTAAGCCTCGTGCTCAGGGTCACACAGCTAATAAAACACTGTGGTGTTTGAGATCAGACAGCTGAGATCAGAATCAGGATTTTACCTGTGTGATGATAGTTAAGTCACCTATCCTTAGGTCTTTGTTTTCTTATCTACTAAATGGGTACATTAATGAACCTTAGCTTACAGTGTGGAAGTCCATGAGGTTGACTTCATGAAGTATTAGTAGTAATACCCTGTTTTAAGTACTAAATACCCATTAGCTGCTGCTATTATAGAAATTATCTTGTATTTTATCTCTTTTGTATGGTAGAGCCAATCAAGATTTAAAAAAAAAAATCCTTACCCAAGGACATATTCATTGATTCCAGAGAGAAGAGAGGAAGGTGGGTGAGGATAGGGAAGGGTGAGGGAGAGAGAGAAACATCAATGTGAGAGAAATGTTCATCAGTTGTCTCCTGTACTCACCCTCATTGGGTGAGTACAGGAATCGAACCCACAGCCCAGGCATGTACACTGACTGGGAATCGAACCTGTGACCTTTCAGTTTATGGGACAACACTCCAACCCACTGAGCCACACTGGCCAGGGCTAATCAAGAGTTTTATTCAGGCCTGACATACTGCAAAGCTGTGCCATGGTCACCGCAAGCATCTTACCTTGCATCATTGCTGTCAGAGAGGACAATGGAAGGATGTGACTATCATGTAGAAAACCGCCATCAACATCCCACATTTGGGACAGCAGTGACTAAAATCTCAAGGAAAGTCCAAGGGGGACCTTTGTCAGGGATGCTCTTGAGGGAGATGGTACCACAAACGAACATGAAATTTGAAAACCCATATTAACAGACGTAACATTTTAGGGAGGAGTAATTTATCACTCCATAAAGACATTGTAAAAGGTGTCCCTGTAGGTATGTTGGCAGCCACAAAATTGGATTCACTTCACATGACAGAGATAAGGTGTCCCTGGTGTGCCTGGAGCTGTCAGGCCACATTGTTCCTTCCCTGGTTTACCTGCCCCTTGTGCTGACCCAACCTGATGCTGCCCCCATCATGTCTGAGGAGGCTGATTCATGTGGAGAGATTAATAGTTGAGGAGACCAGTTCCTCACTAGGCAGTGGCTACATGTCCTGTTCATTGTCCCTTTAAAAGTCTGGAGCTCACCCTGACTGGTGTGGCTCAGTGGGTTGGGCGTTGTCCCACAAACCAAAGGGTTGCCAGTTCAATTCCAGGTCAGGGCACGTGCCTCGGTTGAGGGCCAGGTCTCCAGCTGGGGGCCTGCAGGAGGCAGCCAATCGATGTTTCTCTCGCACATGGATGTATTCTCTCCCCCTCTTTCTCCCTCCCTTCCCCTCTCTCTAAAAGTAAATAAATAAATAAAATCTAAAAAGAAGTGTCTGGAGCTTGAGTGTGGCCTGCGTGGCGCTGAGGTGCTGGGACTCCCCAGTGTGTGGGCAACAAGGGAGAGTTCCAGGCTGAGCCGAAGCTATAAACATCACCTGATGGCGTCCACTGGGGACTTGTTTGTGTGTAAGGAGTAAAGATCAACATTGGCAGTTTGGTCTGGCTTTTTGATCACATCAGTGTGAATTTTCAAATTTATTTTCTTTTTTAAGGGTAAGGGATTGACTGTGTTAAGGGACTCCAGGGCCTTCCTCCTGGGGGGCTGGGAGGGGTTTTGGGGTGGCTTTGGCTGCTCGAGATTGCAGAGCTGCAGAAAACCCCGGTGGCTCCTGGGCCTGGGCCATCTCTCCGAGTAGCTCTGGTTTTGATAAAGCTGCATCTGAAGCCAGGGCTTTCCTTTCAATATCTGACCCGTGAGTAACAGACACATTGTCTTTTCTTTTCTCATTTTAGGCCTAAGCGGCAGCGGCAAAGCAACTTTGCCATGTTTCCCTCTCCTAAAGCCTGGAATTTCAGAGGGGTAAGTGCCTTCCCTGGGTACGTCCCATCTAGGAGCTCCTGAGAGGACACTGTTGGGGTTGACTTCACTGATCAAAGTTCCACTGAGACAGTTTCTGTGCTTACTACTTGGGGGAGTCACATTTGCATCAGCGGTTGTGGTTTAATTAACAAATAGAAGTTGCCCAGTAAGCGTCTGCTGATGTTCACTTGTCCTGAAGGGCTACTGGAGGCATCTTTGAAGAAGCTCAGAGGTGTCTGGTTGATGAGATGGGCCATTGATGCCGTTGTCTTGGAACATGGAGGGAACCAGTGCACAGTGAAGGAAAAATAAATCAGAAATGTACAGTCTGTTAATACGGAGATATATGACTTCGTGGGGAGCTTTGTTTTTCAGGAGGAGAAGTTTATAAGCTTTAAAGAGATTTTAAAGGTAATCATAAAATCCTCCCAATCCAAAGTCACAGACATTTAGAGGTACAGGAAGAGTTGTATCTAGCCTCCTTTTGACGCAATGTTTTCTTCCTTAACATACTAATGATACTAATAATAGTAACACAGTGTGTGGAGGCCCTGCTGTGTACTAAAATGAATATTAGTTCTGACCTCAGAAGCAAGACCTTTCTGTGTATAAAGAATACTCTGAGCTCTGTTTCACCCACCACCGGGCCCTCGCATGCCTTCTGTCCAGAACACTGCCCTCTGCTATCTAGCGCCGCATTCCTGCACACACTGCAGCTGGCCTGCCACCTCAGCCACCGAGTCTGAACCTTGGCACCTCCTCCTGTGGGAAGCCACCGTGACCATGTCCTGAGTGTGAGCTGGAGGTCCCTCCTATGGACCTCTGAACTTTCTTCTCATTGTTAAGATTGTTAGTGAGCACTTGCTGAAATTCAGGCTTGGAAGCCCCAGGCATCAGATGTGTAGAGACCTCTCTCTCTCCTGCTCCCTACTATTTCCCTGGTTCCAGCACAGTGCCTGGACATGCATGCTTAATTTGTTTAGTGAATGAGTGAATACATGTATTTTCTCACATCCACCAGACACAAAATCCACTTCAGATTGTGTTTCAAGTCCAAGTCTTTAGTCTTTTCAGCACTGATTTCACTGATTCAGTTCATCTTTAACATTCTACATAGATCTCAGTAATTTTCCCTGTCTTACTTAAAACTGCAGATCATGACTCTAGTTTAGCAAAGTGTACAACATGCTTTTCATTGAGTACAAAGAGAAATGTGTTGACCTCTTAAGTAGATGTGCATGTCTTACAGAATGTCATGTAACTCCTAAGTTGTTTATGGCTTTGTGGGTAAGATCCCCATTTCTCGAAGTGTGGTTTAGGCAGATGGTCATAACCATTAAGTAAAAAAAGACTTGTGTGGTCAAATAAACCTGGGACACACTGAGAGCCCCAAATTAAATGTCTGTTGCTGCAGCACTTCTCAGAATCTTTGATGCGTCGGTGTGCATGGTCAAGTCATTGACCATAAACCTTTTGTTGACAAAAATAGTTTGCACACACTTTAGAATAGTTGACATTAATAGTTAATTTTGAACTATGTGGCATTAGATTTCTTGTGAGCAAGTTGGCCTTTTTGAGAGCATTGATTTTCTTTCCCTTTTTACCCTATCTTTCCTCCTGATTCAATAGTGGTCACTAGCCAAGGCCTGGGGGAACATCTAGGGTGACCAATAACCTAAGTTTGCTTTGGACAGTCCTGGTTTTAGCACTGAAAATCCCATGTCTTGGGAGTTCCAGGCAAACTGGGACAATTGATTACCCTGCCTGTGGCTGTGAGACCTCCAACTCTTTTCCCTTGAAAAATGTTTTGTGAACTCAGATTTATAGAACTTGCTGCTGAAAAGTAACCTCTTGGATACACACTTGGTTTAAGTGACATTTTGTTGGCCTTATTCTTGCAGTGGTAACATTTGTTGGCTAATTGCAACCAGATAGGTGACTGAATTGAATGCATTGTTGACTTCAGCTTTGTAGCAGTCCTTAGATTCTTAATTAGCTCACAAGCCTTGCCCAAGTAGTTAGAATTATTGGAGTGAATAGAGTTGTTAGAGTTGTTAGATGGTCAGTTGTAGTGTTTACCTTGGTTTCTTGTCCTTACTTTGACTTCTTCTGGCCTCTGGGGCTTATTGGTAAAGTTAGACAAACTGACTTCAAGATATACCAGAGTGAGGTGGTTTGGGGCCTTGGTCAATTGCCAGATTGCCTCTGTGGCCAAATCTATCTCTATCCACCTCGGAGCATAATCCTCCATGACATGGGGGTGGAGGGGACCGAACCAAGTGGGAACACTGACGCCCAGCCAGGACACTCTTTATAACCATCATTATGGTAATTGCAGCTGGAGAACAAGAAAGACTCAGAGTGCCAGGATGAAGACGTTTGAGGCATTATCCAGCTGGTATTTTCTATAATGAAATGCGGCTCCCAGCCCTGTTAGACTGAGCTGTGCTTGATGTTCTCCAGCTTTGTGTGAACACTTTGTTTTCTCCTTTATTGTGAAAGTAAGTTTTAGAATCTCTGTGCTAGCAAACCTTCCATATCTATGTTTATGGCAAAGAAAGCCATTATAAGCATTTGGAATTCCATTCCTCTTTAGCTTGTAAAGAAAAAGGATCGTGCGTTAGTTCACCCATTCTTGGGCATTGGCGGATTTGGGGGTGGGGTGGGGAGAAGTGGTGATGAGAACTGGACTAGAAAGGGCAAGAAGAGAAGGAACCGCACGGCTCTAGATGAGAAGTGGAGAGGGAGACACGTGAGGGCTAAGGAGAGAGCTGGGGACGGGGCATAGGGGAGGACAGGAGTGGTCGGCAGCTTAAGAAGAATGTTTTGGGAAAAGAATTTCAAAATAATTTTAAAGAAAGTCTTTTTGAGTGAATTATACTGTAGCCCTTTTTTCATCCTCCCTGGAAACATTCACTGCAAACCTGCATTATTCCTCAAGGCATTAGGAGTATCGTTTGTGGTTTCCTTTTCTTTGGCTAAGGTTTTGGCTGCAGAGGGGCTCAGGAAGGGCTGGTGACAGTTGGATGACACATCCCTTCTCCTTACCCAGCAGTTTAGCCCTTTTGTGAGTTGTTGTTGGCATTAAATACAGATTGTGTCCTTTGGTTACCATGCCCTTCTAAGGAGACAGAGACCTTGGATCACCCTTTAGGACTCCCCTACCCTCCCCGGCAAGGGGTGGTGCTCTCATCAGACCCATTGGTACTGCAGATACATTTATGGAGAGAAGCCAAGATGGTGGTCTTCGTTGGGGCAGTTATAGTGGGAACAGTATGAATCAAACCAGAATAGAATGGGAGGAATGAGAAGACAGGACTCTGAGAGAGCTGGGAACTTGGAGGGGCTCTTGTTCTGCGACACCTCTGTCAGGTGCTCACTGCACATCTGGTCTCCATCTGCTTTGAGCAGCGCTGTGCTCAAAACTTCCACTCTTCCTTGTGAAAATATTTGCTACAGCTCCTCCAGTTATCTGAGAGAGAGAGAGAGAGAGAGAGAGAGAGAGAGAGAGAGAGAGAGAGAGAGAGAGAGAACAGACACAGACAGATTCAGGGAGGAAATTTACATCAGAAACGTAAAGTTTCAGGAGCACAACTTCCGCCATTGCCTATTGGTGAACTAGGAAATACTTAGCAAGACTTACTGTGTGCAAGGCATTGTATTAGGTGTCAGAACAAAGGTTTTAAATATCAACCAAATTTCAGAGCTGTGCCCATCTTGTCTCTTTCTCCATTGCCTCGTTTTTACTCTTGCCCAAGCTATTGGGGAAGAAATTTTTAGACCCTGGGGCTTTGGAAAGGACTTTGGATCTTGTAGCCCCAATCTTTTAATTTTTAGATGCCAAGAACAAGGCCTAGTGCATCAGTCAGGGCTCTTTTAGGTACAAGTGACAGACACTCAGTTAAAACTAGTTCAAGTGGAAAGGAGAATTGGTCGGTTCATTTGACTGAGGGGCACTGAGATGGGTAGGCTTCAGTACAGTGGTATTCAGGTATACTCCCTCTCAGCTTTGTCACTCTTGGGGTATTGGTCTTATCTTTACCTACTGCATGTGGACTTTCTGGGAGAGGATGATCACAAACAACCATACATTCCCAAAGAAAAGAGAAAAGTTTTTGTTTCCAGGGTTAGCACATGAAATCCCTGTGTAGGACTCTCATTTCCCTGGGTTGGGTCACATACCTTGGCCAGTTACAGTCAACAAGATTGGACAGGCCTTGGTCAATGCTCCCTCTGAGGGGACTGATTTGACATGTTTGTGACTGACAGCTCCACTAGAACCACTTTCTTGAGGTGGGGAAGGGGTATTTGCTCCAAAGAATAATTTGGTGCAATAAGCAAAAAATAGTCAGTTCCTAGACAGACAGGAAATTATGGTGACTGCTTCCAGGGTCACTCAGAGTTGGGAGACTAGGAGTAGAACCTTGAATTCAAACAATGCTCCTGTGCATGCTCCATGCTGCCCGCTCCACACTGCCCTGCACATGCCCCCCAGGTCTTATGTCTGGAAAGGAGTTGGCAAACCCTCAGTGTGGCTGAATGTTTCTTTTTTTGTCTTTCTTTTTTTTCTTCTTTTTAAAATATATTTTATTGATTATGCTATTACAGTTGTCCCATTTCCCCCCCTTCATTCCTCTCCACTCTGCACACCCCCTCCCACCCACATTCCCTTCCTTTAGTTCATGTCCATGTGTCATCAGTTCTTTA
>PVKM010048026.1:0-11304 GCA_004027735.1 Carollia perspicillata
CCCCCCCCCCCCCCAGCCACGTTTTCCTGAGACGGTTCGGCCCCGCCAGGACGGGTCGGTCACCCTTGGTGGGGCCTGAGAATTTGCATTACTGATTACTAATTGAACACTTCAAAGAAATATATACGCGTGTTTTGTGGAATGGAATCTTTTGTCTTCTAAGCATGTCCAACTTTAAAGCTGACTGATTTCGGAAAGGCGAATGAAAATACATACTTCTTGTTTTCTATTTAAAATCTTTCCGCCTTGGTATACTAGGAGAACATGAAGTAAATGGGTCAGAATTACTGGAGTTAAGCTGAAAAAAATTACATAACTTGGAGAAAATCTGGCTTACCTTTTATTCCTTTTGTGAGATGCCTTGAATATTTGAGTTGTGTTTTAAAGGGTCTGTATTAGTTTAGTGAGAAGTCCTACAAATTCCTTAGTGAAACAGTTAAAAATAAACAGTTTTCAGTGCGTGTTTTAAAAAACATCTATCTGTGAATTCAATGTGGAAAATGAGAAGAAATTAAACCGCCGTCTGCTGTTCTTCCTTGGAAGCACCCCTGCGTACACGCTGCCGTAACTGTCACACAAAGCGTATCCTTTCTCGTATCCTTTTGGGGGCAGCACTTTTTGGTTTTTGTTTTTCTTAAATGTTTTGTCCCTTCCACCCACCCATTGACCCAGATTAAGCAATACTTTTTTTTATGATTTCAAAGAAATATTGCTAAATATCACTGCCGATTAAGCAAGTCTCGTATGGGTTTTTTAGATTTGTTGCTAAATTTTCTATTCTGTCCTTTAGCTTACATCTTTTGGCAGGGAAAGTTAGTGAGTCAGGTCAGTTTGTTTACTCGTAGAATGTGTGCATTTACTTTGATACAGAATTCAGTCTTTTTCTTCGTTTATGTATTTTCTACACCTAATTCGGTATCCCATGTATTCTGTTTCATGACATGTCTGGCTTAGAAATTCTGTGTAACGTGTTGTAAAATTTGGCTGGGGAAAGGATTTTTTTCCCTTTAAAAAGTACAAATACTTGCAGTAGAAGAACTGGATTCCTGTGTAAATTCCAAATAAGAGTGGCAGGTCTCACGCAGGAAGTGTGATTATGGAGTCTCCGTTGAGATAAATAGCCAGGGGAAGTATTTTTTCCTCTTTCTTTTTCTAAACCAAACCGAAGGAAGAAGCCAAGAGTAGCGGAGGCGGAAGACAGAGCGCTGGCCCCGGGTAGCACGTTCAGGGAGTCGGTCCGGGCGGGTCCGGGTGGGCATAACAGAAGGACGGTGGTGTCCAGGCTGGTCCCCGGCCGGAGCCACCGGAGCTGGTTCTCAGTCCTGGCTGCACGTTCGAATGACCCGGGAGGCTTTTAAAAAATACTGATTAAAATGTAAAACAGAGAGATGTGCTAAAAAAATACACGGAAGCCTGGGTTCCTCCCCCAGAGTTTTGACTTACTGATCTGGTATGCAACAGATACTGGCTGAGAACCATGGAGGAAGGGTTTTAGACATAAAGATTCCTGAACTCTGTCTTCGAATGAATAAATCAGAATCTCTGGGAATGGGACGAAGAATCTAAGTTGACGAGGCTGCCTCCCTGTGGTCGTAAGGACTGACCAGTTTTGATACTACTTTGTGAGATGAAAAATGGTTTGGTGTCTAATTCTACCCCAGCCATCCAGCCTTTTATAAGTGGGAAAATAACAGTTGGTGTCTCTATATTTACAAATCCTGCTTTCATCAGTGCTGTGAAAATTCAGGAAATCTGTTAATGACCATTCTTTCCCTAAGAGTACAAACAAGTATACATATTGAAATCGCTATTACTTTTTTCAATGGGGAAGTTAAATATTACATATTTTAATGTTGTAAATCAGTTTCTGTGTTGAGCTTCTTTTTTAGAAAAATAAAATTTAGTGCTGACATGATTCACTAATTTTCTAAATGTAAATATTTTAGCTTTTGGTTATTTTGAAACTAATGAAATTTTTATAATCATGATTCTTTTTAATGAACTTTTATGCTATTTTAGGTTCCTTTTGAATTCCGTATCTTCCCTGTGTTTCCACCTTTGAGAAGAAATTGACCCCCTGGTCTCTGGAACTGTGCGTAACAGCTTTTAAAGTGTATTTAAAAATTAAACCTATATTCACTTAAATTAGTTTATTGGAGATGTATTATGTGCATTTTAATCAGCTTCGTATATAATAAATTATTTTCTTTCCAATAAAATGATGTTCTTAATTTTTAATGTGTTTTATACTGCTAAGAGAGTATAACTTGATAATTACATAAATTTATTACTGTAATTATACATTAAATTTAAATTTTACTTTAATATTACAGATAATACCCTTTTTTAATTTTTACCTGTATACCAGTGTACTTACTTGAAAATTTTTTTTAAGTTATCTTATTTCTGTTCATTCTTTTAGAAGTTTTGTTCTGTTTTTGTTTTGTTCTGGGTTTTATTTGTTGTTTGCTTTTAGTAGCGGGGGATTTTTCCGAGTTAAGGAAATTTGTATTGTTGCCCAATTTCATCTCTGATTTGTGTGCCCTCAGAGTCTATCAGAATACCACTCAGAAGGTGCCGATGCTCCCACATAAAGCTTTCTCTTCCCTTAGTGAATTAGTCCCTCGTGTGTGTAAGTAGGGGCACTTTTCATGCAGGCAGAGCTCACAGACGCTGCGAGCTGGGTCCAGAGCACCGCAGTGAAGCTAGCCGCGCACGTTCTGTTCTGTTGAGTTCCCAGTGCACGTCCAAGTGTTGTCTGCACCGTACGGTCGTCATTGGTATGTGGTAGCGTTCTAGCTACAGAAGCAACGTGCATACCTTACCTTAAAAATACTCCGTTGCTGAAAGATGCTCCCACCATTTGAGCCTCCAGCAAGTCAGTTCTCTCGTTGGCGGAGGGCCTTGCCCTGGTCTCGACGGCTGCTGGCCTCGCAGGCTGCTGGTTGCTGAAGGCCCTGGCCGTTTCTTAAAGGAAGACGGCGGTGAGGTTGGCTGCATCCGCTGACTCTTCCTTTCAGGCCGGTTTCTCTGTAGCACGTGATGTTGTTTGGCAGTATTTTTAGCCACAGTAGAACCTTTTTACAAATTGGAGACATTCCTTTCAAACTGACGCTGCTTTTTAAACTAAGTTTATGTCATATTTCAAATCTTTGGTTGTCTTTTCAACAGTCTTCACCAGGAGTAGAGTCCATCTCAAGAAACCACTCTCTTTGCTCATGCATAAGAAGCGACTCCTCGTCTGTTAAAGGTCGTACCTTCAGGCCCCTCTCCTAGTTCACTAGTCCTTCTAGTCCTCTTGGTTCCTGCCACGTCAGCAGTCACTTCCTCCACTGAAGTCCTGAACCCGTCAGTCACCCGTCAGGGCTGGAATCGACTCTTTGCAACGCCTGTTAACGTTGTATTCTTACCTCTTTTCATGAAGCACAAATGTTCTTAATGGCATCTAAAATGGGGAATCCCTTCCAGAAGGTGTCCAGTTTACTGGCCCTGATCCATCACAGGAGTCACTGTCCGTGGCAGCTAGAGTTTTATGAAATGTGTTTCTGAACTAATAAGACTTGAAGGTCAGAATTACTCCTTGATCCATGGGCTGCAGTACAGATGTCGTGTTAGCAGAAATGAACACGACATTAATTTCATTGTACATCTCCATCAGTCCTCTTGGGTGACCAGGTGCATTATTAATGAGCAATAATAATTTGAAAATCTTTTTTACCAAGCAGTAGGTCCTAACAGTAGGCTTAAAATACTCAGTAAACTTTGTTGTAAACAGATGTGCTATTGTTCCATTTATGGAACGCAGGCAGAGTAGATTTAGCATAATTCCCAAGGGCCCTCGGGTTTTCAGAATACTAAGTGACCACTGGCTTCAACTGACTGTCGCCAGCTGCATCGGCCCCTAGCAGGAGTCGCCTGTCCTTTGACGCTTTGAAGCTAGACAATGACTTCTCTCCAGCTATGAAAGTCCTAGATGGCATCTTCCTCCAATATCAGGCTGTTTCATCTGCACTGAAACCTGTCGTTTAGTACAGCCCCCTCCCCCCCCCCCCCCCTTAGTTATCCTAGCCAGGTCTCTGGCTAACCTGCCGCTGCTAGAATCTACATCAGCACTTTTGATTTACTTTGCACTTTGACGTTGGGGGCCTGGCTTCTCTCCTGAAATCTCATAAACCAACCTCTGCTGGCTCCAAGGTCCTCTGCAGCCTCCTCACCTCTCTCCGCCTTCACAGAATTGGAGCGAGTCGGGGCCTTGCTCGGGGGTAGGCTTTGGCTTTGCGGAGTGTTGTGGCTCGTGTGGTCTTCTGTGCAGACTGCTAAGCCTGTCTCCGCACCAGCACTAAGGCTGGTGCACTTTCTTATCTTTTGTGAGTGGCCCTTCTCATTCCCTCCAAGAACTTGTCCTTTGCATTCACAACTTGGCTGTTTGGTACGAGAGGCCTAGCCTGGCTTTCGAGAGCCGCCTTCACTAAGCTTAACCTTTTCTAGCTTTTGATTTAAAGCGAGAGAGAGACGTGTGACTCTCCCTTGCACTCGAACATTTCGGGGCTGTTGCAGTGTTATTCACCGGCCTCTTTTCAGTATTGCTGTGTTTCGGGGAGCAGGGAAGCATGGTGGGGAGAGAGATGGGTGAAGGCTGGTCCGCGGAGCAGTCAGAACGGACACAGTATGTGATATACGTAAGTTATTACTGCCTTATGGTCGTCTTCCTGTTGTGCCTTCCCCAGGGGCCGGGGTGAGTATGAAGCAAGCGAGACACCCAGAGTGTTTCCCTTCAGGGGACACTCTCAGGATAACGCGAGTGCCCCTCGCCTCCCCCTAGTCACAGCCCTGCCTCCCGTCAGTGACGTGGACGGCGTCAGCAGAACCCAGGCGGCTCAGTCATCAAACACAGCGCGGCAGCACTCAGGTTGCTGTTCAAGATGGTTTGGAAAGCATCTACTATGCAAATGAGACTCCTTCAAGACCATGTTGAGAGACACTGAAGCTTTCGGAGAAATAAGGGAAAAGGATGCTTCCTGTGCACCTCAGACTCCAAAGGCCCGCACTGGGTGCTCAGATGTGGTACCTTCCAGTCTTTACTGCCATCTAAGAACATGCTTCCCACTGTGAGCAATGGGAGGTTTTTAATAAACCTCGACTGTAAGTCAAAAGGCACTTCGTTACATTTAATTTCCTTACCTAATGCCTATGAAACAAAACTAGTGCCGTCAGTAGGACAGTTCGGGCGACATGAGAGCTGACGAGTGAGTTAGACACGCGAGAGAGGGGGCTGATGATCCTTAGGGGGAACGTAAGCCGCTGACACGCGCAGGAGCCGGCTGCCGTGCGGGAACAGCGCTCCCAGGACGGGCGGCGGGAGTCTCACCCCACCAGCCACCCCCCGCCAGTGTGGAAACAGTGCCAGGGAGGAGGGTCCCTGTACCCGCAGCACACTGCACTGGAATGCCAGGGGCAAGGTCGGGAGACACGGCTTCAGAACGTCTGTGGTTAATAGACATGTTCTGAGGGCATGACAGCTATTAAAAATGTGTGTCAGAAGTGAGAAGGTATTTGACAACACAGGAAGAAATGTTAATTTCAGAATGATGACATAGCACCAGCATACCATGTACATAGTAGTGAACGTACCAGGGTCTTTGAAAATTCAAAAATTCAAGAAGAAAATCTGAGGAACAGATGACTTCATTGCATGAAACATTTCAGAGTTAGGAAAACATACAAAGGTATGGTAGCTCCATGCGCTGAGACAGGGCTCACCGCGGAGGGGGGAGTGAGAGGGAAGGGGACAGGAGCTGGAGTGGGGGGCTCTCTGTCTGTGTTGTATTTTCATTTCAAAAAGATTTGAAGAGTGTTTTGGCAAAATGTTAACATCTCTTAAATCTGGGTCTTGAGACATGGAGTCTATTTTTAAATTATGTTTTTCTGTATGACCAACATAACCAAAAGGAAAATAAAACAATTTGATGGAATACCTCTAAACCAGTTTCTCAGCTATTTTTTTACTATTGTCCCTCCCAATGAGGGATTTTAAATCGACCTATACAAAATTTTACAATCACAATATACTGTGTCTGCATCTGTTTTTAATGTGTGCCTGTCCTATGGATAAAAGAGAAAGATTTTTCTTCCTCCCCTAACCCAGGAACTAAACAGCTGCTGGTGATTTGGAAGACAAATGATTCTGTCCCATTAAACATAACAAATCATGCAAAGTATATTCTTGCCTGAATTGAACTGCGTACCAGTAACAGAAAATGTTGAAAAATCTCTTGAATTCCTGGATATTAAATGACAGATTTTAAAATAATGCATAGATTAGAAAAAACAGGATTCTTAAGGGAATTGAGAAAATAATTGAATTTGAATGGAAGTGGAAATACAACATAAAAATATGTGGCGCACAGCTGTAGGAATGTTTAAAGGGGATTTGATAATATTAGGAAAGAATAAAAGTCACAGATTGGCGATTTACATTCTACCTTAAGGAACTAGAAAAAGAACAAATTAAATCAGAGCAAGCGGGAAAAGGAAGTAATAGAAATAAGCACAAACCAATTACTTGTAGATTGAAAACATCATGGTAAACAAAACTAGTTCCTAAAAGATCAGGAAAATTAAGGAATTCTAGTCAGATTGCTAAGAAAAATAAAAGATCCCCCAAATAGTAAGAATATAATAATGGAATATCTGGAACAAATTTGTTTTCATAAATTTGACAACTCTGGTGAAATGGACCAATTTCTTGAAACAAACTACCAAACCCTATTCAAGAAGTAGGTGACTTAAAACAGCCCTATATCTAATAAATTTACTCAGTAATTAAATATTCTGCAAAGAAAACTTACAGCTATATAGTTTCACTGTTGAGTTCTGCCAGATGCTAAATGTAAACCATTTTATTGGAAGAGACCACTTCCAAATTAATTTTATGTGTCCCTATTACCTTGATACTGAAATGAGACAAAGTACAAGAAAACTACATATCACTGCTTTCTCAGGAGTATAGATGCAAAAATCCCCAACAAAATATTAAATTAATCCAGCAGTGTGTAAAAAAAGGGTTATACATGGTGGTCAAATGAAGTTTATGTTGGGGAATTCAGATTAGTTCAAATTCTGAAAATCCACTGTAATCCATCCTGTCAATAGAGCAAAGAAGAAGAAGCATAAATGAAGGAAAAGCACTTGACAAAATTAAACACCCATTCGTAAAAACTCAGTAAAGTAGGAAAAGAAAAGAGCTCCCTTAATCTGTTGAAAAATGTTCACAAAACCTTTAGCTATCCTAATACTTAAGGGTTAAAGGCTGAACTTTTTCCTCCTAAGATTGAAAAAAAGGCAAGGAAGTGTGTGTTCACCACTCCTTTCAACATGTCTGCATAAAACAAGAAAGAGAAAGCCATACAGTTTGGAAATGAAGACATAAAATCGACCCTATTCAGAGATGACATGTAGGAAATCCCAAGGAATTAAAAGGTTCCTACAACTAACAGGAGTTAGACAAAGCTACAAAAGTTAAGGTGCAGAAATCAATTGTATACCTATATATTAGCCATAAGCAACTATATTTTGAAATTTGTCTAGAAATACCATTTGCAGTAGTACCAAAGCTGAAATAATTAGGTATAAATCTACCAAAAATATGTACTGAACTTCTGTGGTGACAACTATCGATTTTTGAGGATAAAAGAAGAAAAATGGAGAGAGAGAATGTGTACATGGGTCAAAAGACTCATGAGTCTTAAGATGCCAACTCTTTCCCAATTGATTTGTTCCCATTCCAAGATGCTGTTTTGTTGATATTGCCAAACCGATTCAGATTTACTTGGGAAAGGAACAGAGCTAGAATAATTAGCACAATTTTGAAACAAACAAACAAAAAGCCCTGGATGACTTAGACTCCCTAATTCTAATACTTATTGTAAAGGTAGAGTTTTCACAGTAGTGTGGTTTTCGCACAGAAATAGAGAAATAGATCATTGAAACAGAAAAGTCCAGAAACAAACTCACATGTACGGTAAGCTAATTTTTCACAGAGGCGAGATGGTAGTTTAGTGGAATAAGGGTAGTCATTTTAACATATGCCAGAATAATTGGACACCTGTATAAAAAATATACCCTCAGTGCATTTCTTAAACCTTTCACAAAAAAGCATTCAAAAAATGGATCATAGACCCAATAGTAAAACTATAAACTCAGAAAAAGAGATACAATCTCCATGATCTTGCTTAGACAGGAAGTTCTTATACACCATACCAGAAGTTTGATCCGTTAAAACAAAAACATAAATTGGACTTCATCAAATAAAAATATCTTGTTTTTCTGAAGACCCTACTAAGAACACGACAAGGCAAGCCTCAGACTTGGACAAATCTTTGCAAAACGTAATTTGACCAAGACTGTAACCAGAATATGTGAAGAACTTTCAAAATTCAATAAAAAGAAAACAAAAAGCACGTCCCCTAGAAAACGAACAATGAACTTGAAGACACTTCATCAAAGATTTTCAAATGGCAAATAAGCCTATTGCAAGCTGCACGATGTTAGCCGTTAGACGAATACAAAACAGCCACAGTAAGACGGCACTACACACCTCCGAGAACGGCTTAAAATCTAGCAGCACCAAGGCTTGTCAAAAACGTGGGGTTAACACATCTCTCATGTATTGCTTATGGGAGTAGGGATGTGTACTTCTGCTTTGCAGAAGAGGTTGGGGAATTTTGTTATAAAGGTAAACATACCCTTACACGTGACCTAGCTGACACATGTCTAAGTATTTATCCAAGGGACACAAACAAAAGAAAAAAAAACGCTCACACAAACACCTATATGTGAGGATCCTAGGGACGTGCTGGGTGGGAAGCACCAGGAATTCCTCCACCTAACAAGACAGCAATTGCACTGTTAGAAACTGCCTGTTGTATCGTGGAACTCTGGAGGCCAACGAAGACTTGTGAATTCCAGGGGAAGGCTTGGGCAGTAAATTGCAATGCATTTCATTCCATTTCAGCTCCTAGCATAGTAGGAACGATGCATGCCCCTCCGGCAGCCATGTGGTAGGCCACTGTGCGTGTGTACCCAGGGCAGCTGTGTACACAGCTGGCTGGTAGGAGTCAGGATGGGCAGAGAGAACCTTGACCTGCACATGCTGGGGCCCTGTGCTCTGACAGCTGGCTGCTGCTTCTGACCAGAGGTACGAAGAGGTGGGCAGCCATGCGCCTCATGTTCTTGTGAGCCCACCTCCCTCCCTGCTGGGACTTTTCCTGCCCCCCTCTTTATTTTTCTGTTTTTGTCCTTTGGGGAGCCAGGCATTAAAGACAGTCCATTAAAAACCAAGTGTCTATATGGGGAAAATTAGAAATTTATCTATGCGAAGGGACAGGCTCAAAAGAGATCTGAGAAGACCTTAGGTTTTATACCTCAGGCTGATCCATAGAATACAATAATAATAAAAAAAATGATTAAAAAGAAAACCCAGCAAACCTTGGGAAGGCAGAGGATCTGAATTTCAGAGTTACCGTATTATTAAATTCAAATGTCCAGTTTTTGGCAATAACAAAAGAGGGACGTGCAAAGAAATTAGAAAGTATGGCTCATTGAAAGGAAAAAAGAAAAAGAAAAGAAAAACTGTCCCTGAGAAAGACCTGATGGCAGACATAGTAGACAAAGAAAGCAAAAATAAACAATGTATGAACAAAATGGAAATATCAATAATAAAGAGAAAACTTATAAAGACACCAAGGGAATTCTGGAGCTGAAAAGTATAGTACAATCACTAAAGTGAAAAATTGACTACAGGGATTCCATCCAAGCAAGGTCTGAGTGGGCAGAAGAAACCATGAGCAAACTGGGGATAGGACAGCAGAAGCTACTGAGTCTGAGGACCAAGAAAAAGATGGGAGAAAGTGAAGCTCAGGGACCGTGGGCCGCCCTCGAGCTGACCAACATGGGCTCTGAGAGCCCCCAGAGGAGAGAGACAGAGAGGCAGAGGGTACGTGAGGAAATAAGGGTTGAAAACTGCCCGAATCTGGTAACAGTTATGACTGTAGACACCCAAGGAGCTCAATGGATCCCAGACAGATGAATTCACAGCCCCACACTGGGATGTTTTAGACTCAGATTTTTGAAAGGGAGGATCTTGAAAGCAGCAAGCAAGAGAGAAGTGAGTTGTCCCATTCAAAGGGTCCTCGGTAACACTAGCAACAGATTTCTCATCAGAACCCTTGAAGATCAGAGGGCAGTAGCTACTGCATTCAAAGTAGAACAAAAAAGAAAAACAAAACCTCCACTAGGAATCATATGGAGCAAACCCATTCTTCAAAAGTGAGAGAGAAATAAGACATTCTCCCCCAAACAGACCTGAGGGAGTTGGTTACAACTAGGCCTGCCCTGGAAGAGATGCTTAGGGGACCCTTGCAGGGTGAAATGACTGGACACTAGACAGGAACTCAAAGCCACACGGAGAGACACAGATGTCACCAAAGGGAATACATGTGGGTAGTGAACACCAGCATTGCTGCAACAGTGTTCATGAGCACAGCGGTCTTCTGCATTACTGAAGAGGCTCCTGCATTTAAAATGATTATGTGTGGGGGCACACCCACATAATTATTGGGCCCCCACATATAATTAACTAGTACATGCAGATGTATTGGGGGGACTTCAAAAATGAAAAGGAGTGGGAACGGCACTGTCACGCAGGTTTGTGTGCTCTTGAAGTGACGCCGGCATCAATGCCAAATGCAGCGTTATGTTTCTCGGACGCGAACCCCATGGTGACCGCAAAGAAAGCAGCTACAGCCTCTCCACAGGAGGAAACGAGAAAGTCAGCATTTCACTACAAAAAATCGACTAATCCCAAGACACTGACCCAGGAAATGAGGGACCAACAAGCTGTAATGCATACAGAAAAGGATGAACATGACTGAGGTTAAGTCCCTCCTTTCCAGGTATTGCTTTAAGTGTAAATGAATTAATCTTCAGTGAAAACGCCGAGATGAGGAGCTGAATAAAACCATATGATCCAACTATATGCAGAGGGGCACTTGGGCTCCGTTGCCTACATCCAACGCGTTGCAAATCAAACAGGAGCAAAACAAGGCAGGATTCGGGCCACCGCGGTGCTGACATCACAGTTTCGTGACTCTCTACGTGGTTATTCGTGCCATGTGGTGCTCCTGGCTCATTCCTAGCTCTCATTTTCCGTATCAGTGAAATTAAGATTAGGTTTAGGTGAGTAGCTCCGAATGACAAAAAGAAACCAGAACAATGCACTAATGGTAGATTTTTAAATAAAGCTAC
>PVKM010048027.1:0-11304 GCA_004027735.1 Carollia perspicillata
AAAAAAAAAGAAAGAAAAAAATAATGCTGACTAACCAGAAGTAAACTTTAATATTGGTCAGAGAATTGTCTTCAAATTGAAGTAATCTTTGACTTAATTAAGATTACCTTCTTCCTCTTTGGAAGTTGCTTAGGCAGGGAGAATAAGTAGACGAAGGAGTTAAATGGACTGAGCACTTCGTCAGATTTGGGGTTGTAAGTTAATGAAGATTTTCAAATTTAATAGCAAAATACTGTCCAAGAGCATTTTTCTAAATGTGATCAAGTCACTGCTATTCATTATGTTTCAAAGTATAATAGTATGCATCCTTAAAATAAGTATGATAAAATGCTTCTATTTCTGGTTAATTTATATATATAATATTTCAAAATTTGGCAACTTGCAAATGTTGCTTAGCAAACAGTATTTACATCCTTAAAATGATGTAAAGAAATCTTGAAATCTGACTATTTTCAACAATTATATTTCTTAATTTTTAGAAGTTACATGTCTTTCCCCCATTCTGCCTGTTTATTCTTACTAGATTCTTGTTTTTGCTTTTCTTTGTGATTATGGCCATTGCTTCTTTAACATTTTACATAGTTCTATATCCTATGTTAGGAAATTCAAAATGTAACCATAACTGGTCACCTGACCTAAAGTTGTTGTTCCTGCTGAATTTCATCCCCATAAAGATGCCTTACTTTTTTGGTTGACGATCTTTGATTGTGAGCATTCATTCCTCAATCCTAATCTACGAGTGTCCTTCAGCCTTTAGATTTACTTTAGAAAACATTTTCTTTTGCTGCTGCCAGTAGCCAGTGGGGAGCCACTGACACAGAATTACTTCGGCATCCCTTGGGGATCTCAACTCAATGAGAAAGTTCACAGGCTTGCTTCCTTACCTCTCCTTACTGGTATAAGGTCCATTATGCTGATAGCAGTTCTGCCATTGGTACCTGCCCTCAGAACAATGCCATCCCTTTTGTCTGTTCACACTACTGTTACTTCAATTTCCTAGCTATTCTGATCTCAGCTCAGGGTGTGTGTGAGAAAGATTTGTCTCGGAGACTTACACCATCTGCTGCAGCATCAGTAATACTTCAAAGCATGCATCCTGTCCAATCCAGTGCCTCATTCGTCTTCAGGGCACTTAGCCATAGTGTCAGAAGCAGATGTCTTCAAAATCACATTTCATATATTTTTAATCCATTTACATCGTAAACCTGAAGATGGATTTATGAAAGCATTCATTTTGGGCAGGGTTATTTGGGCAGGTTTGTAACAGTGATTGTGCAAAGTCTTTTAAAAAGACAATTAAGAATAACCTACTTATTTTAGAGCAGTTTTAATGCTTATAGAAAGGTTGCAAAAATAGTATGGAGGATTCCACTGTATCCCACACCGTTTACCCTACTGCAGGAGTGTCAAACTCATTTTCGCCAGGGGCCACATCAGCTTCACAGTTGCCTTCAAAGGGCCAAATGTAATTTTAGGACTGTATAAATGTAAACCTTAACTAGGGGCAAGGATAGCACTGCTGCTGTGTGCTGGGCCCACACCCAGGTGCTGGGCCAGATAAAACAAGGTGGAGAGCCAGATTTGGCCCGTGGGCCTTGTGCTTGCCACCTGTGCCCTATTGTATCTCACACGTCACTGAAGGCAGTAGGAGAAAAAGCTGATGGCCTGAAAATGAGTCGAGTCTGTAAAACCAAAGATGAAGAAACTATACACTAGCATTCTACATTTGGAATATGGTTAGATCTTTTGTTGCATTCTTCATTTCATCTTCCCTGGAATTCCCTGACCTCCTAAATACTTTTTTAAAAATGGCCTACATTAAGGTTTCCTCTTTGTGCTATAAAGTTCTATAGGTTTTAACAAATGCTTCAAGTGAGGTGTTCACCATTGTGTAGTTTCATCACCCTGTGCTTTACCTAGTCAATCTTCCTCCCCTGACCTAGAACCTCTAGCAATCACTGATTATTGTACTGTCTGTAGTTTTGTTTTTTTCCAAAATATTATAAAAGTGGAATTTGTACAATGAAAAATGTAGCCTTTTAACTTAGCAATACCCATTTAACACTCACTCATATTTTGCATGGCTTGATAGCTCATTCCTTCTCATCACCGAATAGTAGTCAGGCATATGGATTTACTCTTTTGTTCATCCACTCAGCAATTGAAAGCCATCCTGGTTGTTCCCACTTTGTGCAGTTATGAATAAAGCTGCTATAAGACTTCTCATGCAGACAAAAATGCAATTTTCAGGATTTTCTCTATTTTCATTATTTTTCTTTGAGATACGTATTTACATACTCATTTTAACTGGCAAAGTGTCCATGTGTACATGCATGCACCAGCTATTTAGGAGGTGCTACGTGACATCTTGATTCTTCCCTTACATTTTCTCCACAGATATTCAAGAATTTTATGAGGTGACATTGCTGAATTCTCAAAAAAGTTGTGAGCAGAAGATAGAAGAAGCCAATCAAGTTGTACAGAAGTGGGAGAAGACATCCCTTCTTGCTTCATGCCATGATAACCTCCAAAAGTCTACAGAGGTATATTACTGAGGCTTCTGAAAGAACCAAATACCATATTTTGCTGTGTGTAATGTGTACTCACAATCTGTGCACATTATACACGGCATTATTATACTCATGGTATATAACCATTATACCCATATATAATGCACATCCTTATTTTTCCTTCAAAAGTTTGGGCAAAACAGTGCACATTATACACAGCAAAATATGACTAATAGTATGATGTATGCCAGTAAAGAATAGTATGCATTGTCAACAAATGGCAATACTAATACTAGAAATGTCGTTATAGCTTAATGTTAATGTTATTCTGAATAGAAGGTTTATTGAGACACACGCTAGCCAGAAAACGGCCAGGCCCTGAGGCGTGTGGTTTGAGCCAGCAGGGCTGGATGGAGAAGACCAACATGCCCGCTGTCCGGAGGGTTGACAGAGCTCTTTCATACAATGAGTTTGGGGAAGAGAGGTAGGAGTTGTTTTAAAGAATTTATATTGGCTATAAATAAAGGGGTTGGCAGGGAAATGTGAAGTGTGGAAAGTTGTGGGATAAGCAAAGAGCCCATAAGGAAAACGTGTTTGATGCATCTGGATTGGTTGTGGGCAGCAACCCAGAACGTGCAGGTACAAGCAAAATGCGCTGATGTCTGGTGGCGGGCTGATTTTCCTACGTAGCTATCTGGGTGTTGATTCGACATTGCAACATACATTCAGGAATGTGAGCAGTCTTTTCCTGGTTTTGGTCTATGGATGTTAACTGATGGACTTCCCTTGTCTCTTGATCCCATAGGCCTGCTGTAATTTAATGCAGGACATTTCAGAATTTTTAAAAAGTATTTTTAGGCAATTTCTACATGCATAGTCCCACACATATATCTCATTTTGCATAAATAATCAAATATGTACTTTGTATTCTCAAGGCAGTTCTATTGTTTTTAACTCTTCCATTTTTGCATATCTGCTCTTTGACTCACTTTCTGCTTATGCTGCATTAGCTCTGACTTCCTCGCGTCCAAGGTAACTCATCTCAACAACTTAATGTGTTTAATCCTTCTGCACTCATATAATTCATATAATGTGTTTTCATGGATAAACTATATACATGTATAGGGGAGACATGTATATCTACATATTAGAGTATGCATACATATACATGCACACAGAATTGTGAAAGGTAATTGTTTCTCAAAAAATGTTCCTATTATATGAAGGTTTCTTCAAGTTGTCTGGTATAGCTTTGGTTTGTTCTTCTGATGGATGCGTAATATTATAGTGTGGGTCTATCATAATTTATTCATTCCTCTCTAGATAGGAATTTACTGTTTCCAGTTTTCTGCCATTATGATTAATGCTGCAATCTGCTAATTGCATGTACATCCTAATTTACTGACACTTTTATTCTATAGGATAGATTCTCAGGGTGGCACTATTGGCTACAAGGCTATGCATACTTAATTTGAATAAGTGTTGCCAGACTGATTTCACCTTTCACATATCCACTGACAATGCATGTTGGTGCAGTTTGACCTCACATCCATCCCAGCAATAGGTGTTGCTGCTTTTATGTCTTGCCAGGAAATTTAATTGGTTTATGAACAGATGCCAGCAATATAAGGATGAATGATGAAAAAAATCCACACAGGGTTGTAGCCATTTATTTTTCAATGTCAGAATCAGGATAGGCGAAAGAGTTAATGTAATGTGGGTTTTCCTACATGTGATGTTAACGTTTTAAAAAACTCTGTATTATGCATCTTAAAATCTCTTGTTTAGGAGGAGGACCTCAGCCTATGGTGATTTGAACATTGGCTGGTTATGTCCAAAACATCAGAGCATGAGTGCACACTAATGCCGATTATGTCCTGCTGAAGATACTCTGGTTGCTCTTCCTTAATGGACTATATGAGGCTAAGAGTCAGGTCTAGTTCGTCTTTGTTGAAGATGATAGTGGGCCTGGGAGAAAAATATCTTTTATTTGGGTCTTAGTGTGCTGAGCCAGGATGATGGAGGATCTTGTCCCACAGGGGTTGGCTTTCCACAGTCAAAGTTTGAAAATTGAGTCCAAATTAAGTTGTTGCTAAAATGGTCTATGTGAAGAACAGTATTGAGAAATGGAGCCAAAATGAAGTTCATAATTAGAAAAGCTTAAAATAAGGAACAACAGCCTGGGTAGATTCAAACGATGTAGTGCAAATGCTTGTAAGTTTTTTAATTCTCACCTTGCGTCCCTTCTTGTGGACAAACTAAGTTTATTTAAAGCAGCTGGGACGGATGTGTAAGCTCTTTAGGAGCAGCAATCATAAATCTTCCTTATCTCTGATTCCTCTGTACCCACCAAAGTGTTCATCACATAGTAGGTTCAAGAAATATGTGTTGAATGAGAAAGAAGTCCCTGTAAGCATCCTCTGGTTTCCAACTTCATTCTGGCATCTGGGTCCTTGCCTATCTCATTCTGTTTCTGTTTTTCTGGTCTCTTAGCTGTGTCTCCCCAGGATGCCAACTTAAATGTGGAAGAAACTGGTGTGCCTCAGGTGGTCAAAGCTGGCAAAGGATGTATGGATTTTATCCTCTGAAGCAATAACAAATGATATTCTTATGTGACTGGTACATTAGCTCCAGAAACAGAAGTTTCAAAAACACTTAAGGCAATGGACACACCACTGGGATATTACTTTGTAATGGGTTATATTATGCTAGTACGTTTATTTAAAATTTTTTATTAAGACATTCATAGCTTTTAAAAAATCTTTGATAATGCTGGAAAATGCAAAAGGAAGTATCTATTACAACTGTACTTTATTTGTATGAGGCAAAAGTTAAGATTAGTGGTTGAAATAATGACTTTATTTTATGGGTTCAGTTTTTAACTTGGTGTTCTCTATTTTTGTTGTTGGTGTTAGTAGAGTCAATTCACTTTCTTGAAGTATATTGTCAATGTAAAGACAAATCGTGGTAGTATAAGAATTAAAATTTCAGGGCAAATAACCATCGGATTTGGTGTTTTCAGGACATGTAGGTATCAAAGGGCTTCTGGCTGCAAAATTTCAATGATATTTTAATGCCAAGGTAGTGTCTGTCACCCCCAGTAGAAGGCTGTGCAAGAAAAGGCACCCTATACACTGAGAGTCTAGATGCCCGGCACAGGGGCATCTGAAGAACTATCACACTGCACAGAAATTTTAATTGTATTTTTCTGTACACCAGTAAGATCTTAGTATTAAATTTTGAATCTTTCAAGAGGCAAAAGCATAATTTTAGTCTCTTTTGGGTTATCTCAAAGCATTTCTGCTCTACTCTTAATTATTTCCTCATTTTCCTTACACCATCAGTTTTTTTTCTCAGAGGGAACTCCCTGATTACCTATGTGCTGCACAGCATCTCACTGAAAACAGATACACTGGGTAACATTGTCCATCACTGTGTTGAGGACAGTGCCTCAGTGACTCAGTGACTATTAATGGGTGGAATGAGGTTGGTGGGGGAGATATATACAGAAGCATCGTGGTCATCAGTGAGCTTCCACTATGCTACCATTCCTATTGGGGCATTTCCTTTCTGCCCTTCAGGAGTCATTGCTCTTATGTTGGCATCTGCAGCTGAGATGCGTGTGTTTCTACCTGGTCTCTAGCTACAAGGTCTATCTACTCTACCATCCGTTCTTCCTCCTCATTCCAACCACAAAGCTTCTTAAAAAGTATTCTTCTGTATGTCTCCTGTCCAGAGGGGTGAAAGCTAGTAGCAAAACGAGCATTTGGCTCCTTTCTACTCTTTTTGGGATACAATGGGACTTTGTGAGGCTGCTCAGGATCTTCTATCAAAATATTCCTTTATGATTATTTCTGCTTTATTCCTTTGTGCTCTATTGGTGTTAGGGAACTTCTTTAAAGGGTTAGTGTTGTGAGAAGGATTTCAAGTTGAAGTGGTTCTTATAAAAATTTCCTTATTCTCTTTGTCTACACTTTTTTCTTATTATGTAATGTGAGATTTTCATCAGAGAGAGATGGAGTGTACTATGTAATTGGGGAGAAACATGTTCCATTTGACTTGCATATTGTTGTAAATCTTTCCATTCTTATACCAGAACTATAGCTTTTAAATCTAAAAACAATAATAGGTGTCTTTCCTTTCTGTTCTTATATTCCTTGTAAGTTCTGAGGTCTCTAGTACAGCATCTCAATGTAGAATGATTAGGGTAAAAGGGATCTCCAAGAAAAAGCCATTGCCCGTAAGTCACTCTATCCTTTGGCAACAGATACAGAAAGATTTGCTGCTTTAATGTGGCAGATATCCTAAACTTGAATTTTAACTTCTGGCTTGCTATAGGAAAATTTGCTATGAGGTAAAGAGGATAGTAGATAGAAATCCCTAAATCAGATTCTAAGAAAACAGGAAAAAATAAAGTGAAATACAAGTCTCAAAAATTTACCCCCTGCCATTTTATTGAGATACCATTGACATACAGCACTGTGTACGTTGAAGGTATACAGCATGATGACTCCACTTACATATGTTGTGAAATGATCATCACAATAGTCACATCCATTATTTCATATAGCTACAAAAAGTAAGAAAGGAAGAAGCATTTTCCCCTTGTGCTAAAAACATTTGGGATTTACTCCCTTAATAACTTCCATACATACCATAAAGCAGTGCTAACTATACTCACCATGTGCATTACATATCCAGTATTTATTTATCTTATAACTGGAAGTTTGTACCTTGTAAAAAGTTCCATGTGAAAAGTTTGTTTCTAAAATATATTTGTGAAAAATTATGCACATCTTTCTGTTCAATCCAACTCAGTAGTTCTTTAATTTTTTTTTTTTACTGTGTGGTAGTATTTCTATGTACTTTGTTTTTGCTGTAAAATAAACCAGGAATGATGAAAAATGAGATTGGATTTTTATAGCATATACTATGATGCTACATCATATTTATTGTAATTTTAAGTGATTGGCTTTCTACTGCCCTGTTTTCAAACAGTGTATATGCAATCCAGAAACCTTCACAGAGGTAAGGTCTTGAACATTTTTGGTAGAACATAAAATATAGCACGTCAGTCCTTTGTCAAAACCTCCCAGTATCTTCCCACTCAGAGTAAAAGCCAAGCTCCTTACCACGGCTTATAGAGCCCTACCTTGTGTGACCCCAGTTATCTCTGGTCCAATTTCTCCTACTCCTAACTCACTCTTGTCCAACTTCCCTAGCCTCCTTACTGCTTCTCAAACACATAGAGTTTAAATCTTTACACTTGCTTTGTCTTTAGCATGAAATGTTATTCCTCCAGATATCTGCATGGTGTGGGGGAGTCACCTCTTTCAAGTCTTTATTGTCACCTTCCAGTGATTCCTACAGAATTCTATTTAAAATACCTTCTCATCTGCTCAGCACTCCCTGTTACCATTCTTTCCTTTGTGTTTGTTCATAGCACTTACCATTCTCTATCGGAGAGATATTATGACCTAGTTGTTAAGAGCAAGCATTTTATGGTCAGACAGTTTGAGTGTGAATTCAGGTTCCACAACTAGTTGGCTGTGTGACTTTGGGGAGATTACTTAGCTCCTCTATATCTCAGTCTCTTCCTCTAAACTGGAATTTTCATAAGACTTAAATGCTGATTTTCCCTCTCAGTAAAATCAAAGCTTCATGAAGACAAAGATATTTGTCTTCTGTTAATTGCCTTTTCTCCAGCATATAGAATTGTACCCCCATCTATCAATAATTTGTTAAAAAGTTTATTTATGTTATTTTGGCTTAGAGCAATTTTTCCCAAGCACAAATATACTAAAGTTCACTTTCTATTTTTAGCAAGGGCCATCTGAATCTTCCTATGACAGCTAGCTGTATTCTTAGAATAAATACATAGTTCAAGTGACAGTTGATGGGATGACTCACTCATCCACTAATTCTTTTACTTAAATATTAATTGTCTAGAAATAAACCCATGTCTCTATGGTCAATTAGTATTCAACAAAAGGGCAGAAGCATAAAATGGAGTAAAAATAGCCTCTTCAACAAATGGTATTGGGAGATCTGGACAGCTACATGCAAAAAAAAAAAAAAAAAAAAAAGAAGAAGAAGAAGAAGAAGAAACTCGACCACCAATTTACACCATACACAAAAATAAACTCAAGATGGATAAAAGATTTCAATATAAGTCATGACACAACAAAACTCCTAGAGGAGAACATAGGCAGGAAAATTCCAGGTATTCAACAGAGCAATATTTTCACCAATATGTCCCCTAGAGCAAGGAATATAAAGGAAAGAATAAACAAATGGTACTATATAGAATCAAAAGCTGCACAGCTAAAGAAAACATCAGCAAGGTGAAAAGGGAACCAACTGTATGGGAAAATATATTTGCCAGTGATACCTCAGACAAGGGTTTAATCTCCAAGATATACAAAGACCTCACACAACTCCACTCCAGGAAGACAAACAACCCTATTAAAAAAATGGGCAAAAGCCCTGAATGGACAGTTCTCCAAGGAGGACATACAGAGGGCCCAGAGACATATGAAAGGTTGCTGAGCATCACTAGTCATTAGAAAAATGCAAATTAAAACTACAATGAGATACCACTTCACACCAGTCAGAATGGCCCTCATAAGCAAATCAACAAACACTAAGTGCTTGCAATGTTGTGGAGACAAGGCAACCCTAGTGCACTGTTGGTGGGAGTGCAGACTGGTACAACCACTGTGGAAAACAGTATGGAATTTCCTAAAAAAACTGAAGATAGAACTGCCTTCTGACCCAGCAATTCCACTGCTGGGATTATACCCTAAGAAACCTGAAACACCAATTTAAAAGAACCTCAATGTTCCTAGCAATGTTATTTAAAATAGTCAATGCTGGAAACAGCGTAAACACCTATTAGTAAATGAGTGGATTAAAAATCTGTGGTATGTCTACACAATGGACTACTATGCAGCAGAAAGAAAGAAGAAACTGCTAGCCTTTGCAACAGCGTGGATGGAACTGGAGAGCATTATGCTAAGTGAAATAAGCCAGGTGATGAAAGACAAATACCATATGATGTCACCTATAAGTGGGACCTAATCAACAAAATAAACAAGCAAGCAAAATATAACCAGAGACATGGAAATAAAGAACAAACTAACAGTGACCAGAGGGGTGGGATGAGGGGGATAATGGGGGAAAGAAGGGGAAGGGTCAATTTAAGGAACATGTATAAAGGATCCAGGGACAAAGACAATGATTGGGGGTGATTGAATATGGGAGGTCAGACAGGGGAGAGTAATGGGGGGAAATGGGGACAACTGTAATTGAATAATAATAAAAAAAGAAAAAAATATTGTCTAAGTTGCTGTGCTAGACTCTGTGCTAGATATGTTCACTAGGAAACACTTAAGTTTAAAAAAGTATATTTTGCATTGACCCTGACCTCAAGGAACTTTTTCTCTAGTTGAGAGTCTGGACTTTTAAGGGCGAGATATCATCTGTCAGGTGACTGTCAGATTGACTATCATCAACAAATCAGCAAACGACAAATACTGATGAGGATGAGGAGAAAAGGGAACCTTAGTGCACTATTGGTGGGAATGCAGACTGGTGCAGCCACTGTGGAAAGCAGTATGGAATTTCCTCAAAAAACTAAAAATAGAATTGCCTTTTGACCCAGCTATCCCATTTCTGGTAATACATTGGAAGATTCCTGAAACAGTCATTTGAAAGAGTATGTGCACCCCTTTGTTCATTGCAGCATTATTTACAATCACCAAGATTTGGAGACAGTCCAAGTGTCCATCAGTAGATGAGTGATAAAAAAGCTGGTGTACGTTTACACAATGGAATACTATTTGGCCATTAAAAAGAAGGAAATCTTACCTTTGGGACAGCATAGATGGACCTGGAGAGTATTATGCTAAGAGAAAGAAGCCAGTCAGAGAAAGACAAATACCATATGATTCCACTTATATGTGGGATCTAATGAACAATGTAAACTAACAAGCAAAATAGAGGGGAAAGTAAAAGATGAGTCCATTGGGATGGTGCCTGAAACACTGACTTTGTAGTCAAACAAACCTTGGGTTAGGTATCTTAGTCCCACCACTCCTAGTGCTATGACCTTGAATAGGTTATTTAATGACTGTAAACTTTAGCTTCCTAATCAAAAAAGCAGGAGTAATCATTGCATCTACCTCAAAGGCCTTTGAACTTATTAAATTATATTATCTATATCAGATGCCTATTATATACCTGGTATAAGTAGGCACTCAATAATTCTTATCTGCTCCTATTATTGCCTTAACAGAGGCCTTGAACATTGATGGAGTATGTAGAAATAGGGAGAAAGGACATTCCAGGCAGGGAGAACAGCCCAAGGTAGGTCAGAAAGATGATAAAGCAGCGGGTACATATGGGAGATTACAGCTAGTTCTGTTTGGCTGGAGTGCAGAACACATGAAAGTAGAGTCCAGCAGTAGGAAGGTCAAAGCTTACTCTTCACCCTGAAATAACTACTGCTACTATTTTGACATATTTCCTTCTAGTGATGTTTTAATCCAGTGTACATTTATATAAAAATTGCTTATTATACAACACATGTTGGAGATATAGATAATAATAGTAAACATCTACATAGTGCTGCTTATGCACCGGACACTCTTCTAAATGTTTATTAATCCCTGTTGCTTCACCACTGGCTCTTCCTAGCAGATCTATTCTTTCTTCTAAGACTGATTTCAAAAAAAGGAAGTAAAAAACAAGAAAAACACAAGAAAAACTTACTTTGACATATTCCTAAGATAGT
>PVKM010048028.1:0-11316 GCA_004027735.1 Carollia perspicillata
ACAAACCAGGCCAGAATTTGGCCACGCTTCGGTTTACAGAGTGATATATTGTTCTGCTTTACTAGAAGGTCTATATTTTGGCTGAGAGGTGTTTCAACTTATTTCTGCAAAGTAATGAGCAGGATAGCTGCGGGGGTGCTGATTTGTGTGGGACACGCACATGTGTGCCTGTGTGTGTATTTGTGTGGTGGGTTTCGTAGGGGAGATGTCACACCCATGGCCCCTCTTTTTGATCCGCGCTATACCTCTCTCCATGCATCCTAACCTGGATTCTCCCCCACTTGAGTCTGAAAGGCAGATGGGCGTTTTTAAAAGTCATAGCAAACCTGAGCTGCTGTTGGCCTTTGGAGACCATCTGGTCCAGCTGGTCTGTTAACTCACAGATGGTGAGGCTAAAGAGGAAAAGAGAAATCACGGAGCCTCTCTGGACCCTGCAGCCACACATGCTCATCGTCACCTTTGACTCTGACGGGCGCTGGACTTAGACGTCCATGTTGGAGCTTTTCACTTCTAAGCAAGTTTTTGTTCATTCAGCACGAGTTTGTAAAGTTTGCATGTTTGCCGAGCCATTTGCATGGTGGTGCCGCTTTATCCCCATGGCGCTCCTATACGGTAAACCCTGTTATTAATTACATTCCAGTTGAGGAAACTGAGGTTGGGAGATGTTCTGGGATGTGTTCAAGGCCCTCCATCATGTGCATGGAACAGTAGGGATTCAAATCCAAGCAGCCTGACCTTGGCCCAGAGCTCACAACCGCCCTGCGTGCTGCCCTTAGGGCACCAAGCCGCTTGTGTGAGGGCAGTGCCGAACCTAGAACCAACAGGAGGGTGGGCGAGGGTGCAGCCGTGTCTCCCAAGTAAAGCCCCATTTCCTTAAGGTGGACAGAGTGTTTTTGCAATAAATAGTAGTGATATTTGTTTTAAATTTTTTATTGAATCAATCTGACATGTAACCTTGTGTAAGTTTAAAGTGTACAGCTTGTTACCTAGATACATTTATGTATTGTAATATGATTGCTTTGCAACAATATTTATCACATTACATGATTATAGTACAATGTTATTGTCTATATTCACTGTACTGTGCATTAGATTTCTATGGCTTATTCACTACTCATTATAAGTCTGCACCCTTCAACACCAGCACTCTTATCCCCCTCCCATCCCCTGGTCACCACCATTCTAGTCTCTGTTTTTTACCCTTTTAGATTCTACATATAAGTGATATCATATGGTACTTGTCTTTCTCTGTCCAACTTAGCTCACTTAGCATAATGTGCTCAGGGTGCATCTGTGTTACCACAAATGACAGGATATCCTTTTTCATGGCTGAATAATATTCCAGGTAACGGTATTTGTTGTTAATAACTCAAAGTCAACTACAATGGATATCTTAATGAGTGTACCTACCGTGCATTGACCATTTAGTATATATACATGATACTGTTCTGAACTCTTGCCATAAACCATCTTGAATGCTCATAAAAATCTTCTGAAGTGAGTGTTATAAACCCTGCTTTTCAGATGACAAAATGGAAATAGAGTGAGCATAAGCAAGTTGCCCAAAGTCACAGAACTATTGAATGGCAAAATCGGCACTGCAGCCCAGGTCATGCCCAAGTCAGTGTGGCATCCTGGTTTGTATGGGTAAAGCCTAGGGAGGAATTGAAAACTAGTGGGCTAGTATGGGGTTATAAACTGGAAGGGTAGGACTCTATGTAACAGGTCGCCCCTCAAGGAGACCCATTCTTCTCCTTCGGCTTCCTGTTCGTTACTGTCCTCTTGATGCCCTCATAGCACAGGGTCTCAGAGACTAGGAGCTCGATAATCATCTGTTTAATTAAAAAACCAAACCACACAAAACTGGACTACAGATTGGCAGCCCAATGTGTATCTCGTCCCTCCAAGCCTTGACATCGGTCCCTCATTGCCAGCCTTACCTCTCACCTTGCTGCCAACATTCCAAGGGGGACTTTTTTTTAAAGCCACAAGTAATGTGTCTCTCCTAACTTTCCCAAGCTTCCACAGATTTACTTATGTTGGTATCTATCCAAGACTTACTTGGAAATGGTGGACTTCTTTTGCAAATATGGAAATGCCCAGTAAAGCTGGCACTTACCCTCTGAGTTGGTACTGAGCAAGGGTAACGAAAATACAACACAAAAAACAAAGTCGAGACAGACCAGGTCCAATTCAGGCCACACACCGTACAATCGCTGCCATATATTTTAGGTTTTTCCTGGTTGATTTGATCATCAGAGAACATGGGGCCTGATATCGAGATGGGTAGGTGACAAAATAGATTTTAAATGTTATCAACACACACACACACATATACATATGCACACACAGTGCTAATTCTGTGAGGGAATGGAGGCATGAATAACCTTACTGTTGTAATCATTTTGCAATGTATCCATGTACCAAATCATCATGTGCCATACCTTAAACTTATACTTGTCATATGGCAATGCTTTCTCAATAAAGCTGGAAAAAATGTACTGTAACAGGTATACACTGCCACCTTTTGAGGAACATTTAAGTTATTTCTTAGTGTCGATGTGTTTGTTTCTATTATTAGAAAGCTACAAGGGATATCCTGTATACATACCTTTGCTAATTTATGTGACTTTATCTATGAAGTAAATTCATACAAGTAAAAAAAAGACAGGTCATACTCCAGGTATTAACTTGCAAGAGTTTTCTTTAACTTGTTACATTCATCAAATTAACCAAGTCTTAGTGAGTGGCTGAAACTGCACATAGCCAATGGAAGGAAAGTTTTACCGAACATCACCTAAGCAGAGATTCTGGAATATTCAACAACCTTTGGCCTTTTGGCGAAGTCCTTCATTCTTTTGAAGGCCTCTTTTTGTCCTTTGTATTTGCAACAAATGGCTTGAAAGAGTTAATGCAATTCCCTGTCAGTCTCTCCCTTTGAGGTTCAGCTTTCTCACTTGTAAAAGGGGCTGCTATGGTCTGAATGCTTGTATTCTCCCTGTGGCCCAGACTTACATGTGGAAATCCTGACAGCCCGTGTGATGGTATTAGGAGGGGGTGTCTCTAGGAAGTGCTGAGGTCATGAGGGTGGAGCCCTCATGGAGCAGACTAGAACCTTTGTAAGAGACCTTAGAGGGCTCCCTCCCCACTTCTGTGATGTAAGGCTGCGGTGAAAAGATAACCCACTAGAAAGCAGGTCTTTACCAGACACCAAATCTGCTAGCAACTTGACCTTGGACTTCCTAACTTTCAGAACTGTGAGCAATAAATCTCTGTGGTTTATAAACCACCAAGTCTGTGGTATTTTGTTATAGCAGTTTGAACAGATTAAGACATGAGCATAACAAAGCCTATCTTCAATGTTGCAAGAATTAAATGCAACAGCCATAATAATAATTGTTCATGTTACTATTCTGATATATTTATATATTCATTTTTAATAAAGATTTTACTCACTTATTTTTAGAGAGAGGGTAAGTGAGGGAGAAAGAGAGAGAGATAAACATCAATGTGTGATTGCCTCTTGTGTGGTCCTTACTGGGTTGTAGGGCACATGCCTAGGTTGCAGGCATGTGCCCTGACTGGGAATCAAACCTGCGACTCTTTGGTTCACAGGCCTGTGCTCAATCCAATGAGCTACACCAGCCAGGATGATACATTTATATCAGTGTTTATTATCCATCTATCTGTCTATCTGTCTAATTATTTAATCTTTATAATAAACCTGTGAGATAGAAATAATTTTCTCTCTCACAGGTAAGGGAATCCAGTTCATTAATTCCCAGCCATCATACACTGAGGCAGATCTGTGAACCCCTAGGGACCAACCATCACTGCAGCCCATAAGGCCTTCGGGGCCCAGACTCGTGCTCAGGATAGAGTGGCACCTGTAGACATTCCTTGACTCTGAATCTGGATACCAGTGTTATTTTCCCTGAAAAGCTGGCATCTGGAAAATCAATACATTTAAGAAGAGCACGCAATTAGTAGTGTTATGCTGTGGCTTTATGTTCTTCAGCTTGGCTTGTGATTACCTAGTCACAGGGAGGAAAATGTCTGCGGGCAGCCTGTTCACCCTTTCTCAACTTCTTTTCTAAAACTGATTTTAGAGAGAGGAAAGCAGAGAGAGAGAGAGAGAATGAGAGAGAGAGAGACATGGCTTAGTGTTTTACTTATTTATGCATTCATTTGTTGATTCTTGTGTGTGCCCCGAGGGGGGATCAAACCCAGAACCTTGGAGTATTGTGACAATGCTCTAACCAACGTAACCAACTTTACCAACTGATATACCCAGCCAGGGCCTACCCTTCTTCAACTTCTGGCATTCCACGGCTTCTCATCTGGTGAAATAGTGTCCCACCCTGGCATTTGGATAAGCCCAGTGTGGTTTTTAGGGCAGAGGATGTAAAATTTAAAAAAATAGTCCAGCTGACATGGTGTGCCAACCATGATAGATGATATCATTGTCATCAACACAGTACTTGGTTAGACTTGAAAAATCCTCTAGCTTCCTGCTACATACAATTGAGATTTGCCATTTCACCTCTACAATGTTTATCTGTATAGCCACAGGATAGCTTCAGTCACAAGAGTATAAATCTCTGGCCTTGAAGGTCAAAAACCACCTCACCATCACTTTAGATCCCTCCTCCAGCATTCCTCTCCCTCCCCATGAGCTCCTTGGCCCTCATCATTTCAAATCCCCTGAAGAAATGGAACATGCAGTCATTCCAAAAAAAATATGTATCGTTGCAAAGGTCAAGGCAGTAAACTCCAATTCAAGAGAATCTAAGAAGGATTACAATTCTGATCCCCCTGTCTGGTGACAAACCTCATCTCCGGAGGAGAAAAAAGCAGCATGCCATCAATCCATTCTAGTAGAGAGGGCAGGAGGAGTCATGAACTTAACTATTTTGGTCCCAGGAGGACTCTGGAAAATCTCCCAAATATGTGCTATGAGCTGACATGGCCACAGCTCTGCAGAATATTTTTTTTTGTCTCAGCCCATCGGTATAGCACAGAGCCTGGCGGTAGCTAATGAGCCTCTTTGAAATAACTTCTTTGCATTGTGGAAAGAAGCTCACTGTGGATGGAATGCCATCTCCATTTCTGAGCAGAGATGAGAAAGTACTGCTGAATAACAGTGAGTTGCAAGAGATGGGAGAACTAAATGTGAAGCATAGATTCTATTGCCCTCAGTGGGGGTGGATTGAAATTTTAAAATCGAACTACCCATCATGGCTCTTCTTATGGGGCAGATCGATTTTTCTTGCCTTTAAATAATACCTATGTACAATATATCTGAAAGTACCCCTTAATTCTTATAAGAAGTGAAGAGAACTTTGTTAGGAAAACTATGATGAAAAGAATGAAGTATTACTACACTTTCCGGAAGAATTGCAAATTCGTATTGAATGTGCGTATGAGGCAAATTAGAATATGTAATATAATGTGAGGTTCATAGCTCATACAACATGAGGTTGGAATTTGAAACTCAGGAACAAAAAATGTGGGGATGATGGATTGAGGAGGACATTCTTTGTAACGGCTAATTTTCACAGTCTGAAGTCTCAAAAAGATTGGGTGTGAGGAATGTGTGTCAAAAGTTTTAGAAAAAAAGAAAATGTTCTAAGCGGAACATTTTATAATGCATCGGGTGGGTCAGAACTCATTCCTTAGGTTCTTGATGCTTGTAGCAGCTCCACGTGGGAGCTTGTTAAAAATGCGGACTCTCACAGCTGCTCCTGAATCAGAATCTGAATTTTTAGCAAACTCTCTGAGTGACTTGCATGCCCATGAAAGTTTGTGAAGTGCTGATACAGTCAGTACTTTGTACTAGTACTTTGCAGTTAAGTTATCATCTCTTCCTCTGACTACTCATTTACCAAATCCATCATGTAGCAAAATTACAAAGAGAATTAGGGCCCATATTATCTGTAAATATTTTTTCTTCGAAAGAAGAAAGACAAAGGCTGAGGCTGTCTAATAGAGCTTTCCCTTGATCTTTCACCTAAGATTTCACCCAGTGTGAGCAAGTTTAGTCGTAAATAGAAATTGCATTGTCAAGACACAGAGGCCATGCCAAAGCAGCAGCAGTGACATCCATTGAAAGCTGTTAATTGTACAAAAGGCTAGTTAGGTTCATTGTGACCTGCAGGCCAGCTATTGGCTATGTCAAGGCAGTGTTCCTTGGGGACATATCTTTCCAAATGACAAAATATAATTAAAATTTAAACTATTAAACGAACTGTCAAGAACACAGTTATCATTATTACTATCTCTCTCTAATATATATTTATATCTTTTAAAAACAAAGTTGGGCTACTTTAAAGGCCAAATTCAGATATTCGATCTCTGTGGTGTTTCTGGTCTGGGGTTTTTCCAGTAAAAGGGCTTTTCTAAGTTTCTGTTTCCTAAAATATGTTAGAAGCATATGGAGAATATGGTCTGTCTGTGGTGAGATGCTGAGAGCAAATTTTCTGTTAAGAGTTTCCGATTTGTACCCTGACTGCACGCAGTGTGGCTCAGCTGGCTGGGGTCGTTCCATGAAGCCAAAGGTTACTGGTTCCATTCCCAGCCAGGGAATATGCTAGGGGCGCAGGGTCGGTCCCTGCTAGGGGCGCCTGGAAGAGGCAGCTGGTGGATTTCTCACTCACATTGATGTTTCTCTCTTTCTCCCTCCCTTCCTCTCTCTCTAAAAATAAATAAAAACTTTTTTTTTAAAAAAGAGTTACCAATTTGCTTATAAGTTCAATTTTTAGAAGTGTATTTTTCCAGAGTCTCATGCTCAGATAATAAGAAACAGAGGAAGAATCCGTAGTGCCATCATCACAATGTACATGAAAAGCTGTTTGGCCTTGTGGATTATCTTGTTTCTACAATTTTGATACTTGAGTGTTTACATTTCTGATATAAAACTGGGCCAGGCTAAAGCTAAGGAGAACAAAAGGTGAATAAAGGAGAAAAATGGACAGGGAGAGGTGAAAAATAGTTGCAAAGAGGAAGGAACGAACTGATCTAAAAACTTGGGATAGTTTAAAAATTTATTTATTCATTTTTCTAAATATTTATTAAGGACCCACTACCCTAGATAGTGTGCTAGCCATAGAGGGTATTGTAATGCATAAAAGGTATGGTCCCCACTCTCATAGATGTAACAGTCTAGTGAGCACTGATGGAAGCCCATTAGTAAAATATGTATTGAGTTCTTACTCTGTGTTCTGTGCTTACTTTGTGCCTAGGTACTCAGGAGGAATGCCAGAGAAGTAAGACACAGTAAGGCTTCTTAAGAGTTCTTGTCATTTACCCTTTTTCTCATTTTGCTCCTCAGCATCTGTTTTCCTTTTTTCTAGTAGCAGCACATCCCTTTTAAATTTTGAGTAAATTTTACCCATTGGGTACAATGTGGAAAGATTGTGAATCGAGGCACTCTGATTTCCCTTATGGAGAGTAGGTGCTGGTTAAAGCATGGCCAGTTGGATGTTTTCTGTCTGGAATTTCATTCATGAGCAAAATTGGAAAAAGCCTGATTTGCTGATTCCTTCTCACTGATGGGAGCCTGAAGAGCTAGTTGTCAGGGTGCTGGCCTTATGTTCTTAGCATGTTCCTGGTTTCTGGCCTTTCCAAGCCAAGTCCTCCATCTGGGAGTTGCTCCGTATATTTCAAATATAATTTCTTTTGCTTAAGTTAGCAGAGTTGGTTTCTGTTTCTTGCAATCAAAGAAGTGATAAAAAATTAGTATCAGAACAGGGAAATGGATTTTGGGTTGTGAAGAAAAGTGTGCTTTGAGTATAATCCTAGCTCTGAGAACTTTTGATTTACCAAAATTAACTCTACAAGTGCTGATATTAATACACTACTCTTATTTTCTTTATTTCCATAGGAAGTTTCTGTAGGATTTCAGAGGTCAATAAACTTGAAAGGAGAAAGATAGTAATAGGAAAGAGAAGGAGAGAGAGACAGAGAGAGAGAGAGAATGAGAGAGGGAGGAACATTGTTGTGTCTTAATTTTTATTTTTGTACTGAAACTGTTTTTGAAGCTTCGTGGGAAAAAGACTGCCTCTGGCATAATATATCTTGTCAACTGTGAAGAGCATTATCAAAGAATGAAAAAAGCACCCCCTGCCCCCCGCAATTTATAGCCTGTAGCTTCTGGGTGATGGCTCACCTATGAGAGACTTAAAAAATAGAATCAGTTTCAAGACTCTTCAGCCAGTAAATGACATTTCATACAGAGGGATTTCAGTCACCCAAAGGCATCTGTCTTGATGGCTTTTTTAGTGGACAGTAAAATTATCAATGTTTATCAGGGGATGAAAATATTGGCAAGTCTATTCTGTGTCTTACTGCCTGAAAATTTCTATTTTTTCAAGCAAAAATACCTGACAAGCAAATCACATATAATGACATATATTGAGATCTCATTGCACAATCTCTGCTTCTAGATAATTTAAATCAGATTTGAGCAGGGAAAGCTAGATGCTGGTAAGAACATTAGTCAGTGTTTTTAGACAATGAGCTTGACCTTCTCTCTCCAAAGATGCATAGTCATTAAAGCACAATTAGCCAGGAACATTGCCCAAAGTTAATACGTTGCTTCACGAGAGCACACCAACACATACTGCACTGTTGAAAACTCGTCTTCTTAGCCTGATCTCTTGATATGCTGCTTTATCTTGTTTTCTGTGGAAATAAAACACAGGTGCTTCAAAGGCCTGATGTTCCTTTTTATGTTGCTGGATACCTCACCCGAGAATGTCATGCCTGGGACCCCCTGTCCCCCTCTCCCCTGCCTCACTTCTTAACATATAGAAGTTTCCCATTAGGGCCCAGAATATGTGAGGACTAACATCATGTTGTAATCACTCATTTTAACTTTTCTCAGAAGGGTAGCTTTGGGCACTGTCCTAGTCAAGTAGGGCTGTTATAACACAATAGTAGACACTAGATGGCTTATAAACAACAAAACTTATTCTTCCCAGTTCTGGAGGCTGAGAAGTTCAAGATCAAGTCACTGGCAGATTCAGTGTCTGGTAAGAGTCTGCTTCTTCATAGACAGCTATATTTTCTCTGGGTCCACACAAGGTAGGAAGGGAAAAGGAGCTCTCTGGGGGTCTCTTTATAAAGCACTGATCCTATTCACGAGGGTTCCACTCATATGACCAAATCATCCCCCAAGACCACACCTCACAATATAGTCACAAGCCCCATAAGGACAGCTCAGTCAATGATGAATCACATACACGGATATACAGTGGTGGTATACCATACAGGCTGAGGTGTTTAGTAGGCTATACCACTTAGGTTTGTATAAGTGCACTCTAGGATGTATGCACAATGATGACATTGCCCAGTGATGTGTTTCTCAGAAGGTATCCCATTGTTAAGCAGTACGTGACTGCACCGTTACAATGGGGGTTAGGCTTCAACATATGAAACTGCAGGGTGGGGAGACACAAACATTCAGTTCTTAACAGGCACATAAAAACATTAGTAGCTTCTCTTGGTAGAGTTATGTGAAAAAAGCAGCCTGAATGATCAAGAAAGATGGGTGTGAAGCAACTTTTTGTATTTTGGGTGACAGGGAAGAGCTTTATCGTTTGAAAGATATAGAAATTATTTTAGGTGTAGGTTTTAGGCCTCATCTCCTTGAGGGGAAGGGATGGATTTAGGCTTGCTTATGTCAACTTGTGTCTTAAGGACTGGGATTATGGAAACTGAAAAAGATGTCCACAGCTGGTACAACCTTAGAGCATGGAGGGGTGGGACAATGGAAGGATGAGTGACAACACTGACGCCAGGTGGTGGCGAGGAGCAGTGGTGGTGGGACATGCAGAATTCTCTGCACCCAGAAAAAGAAGAAAAAGAATTCACCTCTGGAGGTTCTCACAGTTCTTGGACAATTGGCAGGGATACTTTAATGGGGAAACACTGGATTTTCTATCTCTAGGGCAGGTGGAATCTTGAGTGATCATTTGCAACAATGAAAGAGACGTGATTTTACTTGTACTGTTATTTTTTGGAGCATTTCCTACCAGTGATATTGAATATTTAGAAATTATATTTTAACTGATAACTTACATGTTCTTTCAAACAGGCAAAACTCTTAATATCTTTATGACAATCACATTATAATTCATATATAGTAGGTAATTCATGAAATAGTATGTGTTGCCTAATTTGATAAAGCTTTGACTGGTCAGTTTAGAATTGGGTTCTATCCTTTTACAAATCTTCTTGGTGATTCACACAATATTGGCAAGGGAGGAATTCAACCATCGTCAAATTGAAGCCTTGGAAGGCACCATATTCTTACCAACTATACGTCATTCATTGGATGACATTTATTTATTCATTGATTAAGCATTTATAGAGCACCTAGCATATATCAAGTGCTGTGTAGGACGTTGGAGTTTCAAATATAAAGATGATGTGATTTCTTTTCTTCAAGAATTTTCAGATTATTAGGATGGAGAGCCACATAAATAGAAAATCACATTACTCTGTGGTCAGTGCTTTCATGGAAGTGTGTTTAACATACTAAGGGAGGAAAAAGACCCAAGAAACTCTGGCTGTTGTAGGAGGGGCTTCACAGGGAGGTCAGATTTCAGCTCAGTATTTTTTTTTTTCAGAATGGGTCATTTATGAGGGAGATGAAGAACAGGGCAAGTTAGGACTAATAGGTATAAAATAGCCAAAAAGCAAATACTAGGCCACTACAGTCAGTGAGGTGGTGTGATGGTGCAGCTCAGAGGTTGTGCCTGTAGAGTAATGGCAGAAAAACACACTGTGGCAGTGCTCACCTGGAAGGCTCTATTGCTACAGAGTCTGAGTAGGCAACAAGACTTTTAATTCAGGAGGGAGTACAAGGCATTTCTCTGCACTTTCGAGTGGCCAAAGTTTTCAGAGTGTGCAGTAAAGGAAACATGTATTCCCTGAAGTTTCCAAATGTGCACCGATCTGTATTTACTAACAGCAACAGATGTTGGTACAGTTAGTTTGATAAATAGTACTTCCAGGTGTTATCAAAGAGATGCCTCAAGCAGAAGAACATAACTAAGGATTTCAGTGAAGATTCTGGCACCATAGACAGACTTGGTAATGACAGACATATACGCATTACATAAAGTAATGGGAATTACATAAAGATTTGGGAATATTAATTATTTTAGTATCTTTGAAGGAATGGAAGTGAGAGAGATATATGGAAAATAGTGGGTTGTATGCCACATAGGTACATAAACTTTATTTGCATCTCATTATTTTCCAAACAGTGCTCTGCATCTGTGAGATGTTTGTGTTCGTTAGGATTCCATC
>PVKM010048029.1:0-11276 GCA_004027735.1 Carollia perspicillata
ACCCTTAGTTCATGTCCATGGGTCATGGGTCAGCCGTATAATTTCTTTGGCTTCTCCATTTTCTATATTGTTCTTAACATCCCCCTGTCTATTCTGTACCTACCAATTTGTACTTCTTAATCTCTGCACCTTTTCCCTCTTTCTCCCCCTTCTCCCTCCCAGCTGTTAACCCTCCAAATGATCTCCATAGCTATGATTCCTTTCCTGTTCTGCTTGTTTGCTTAGTTTCTTGCCTAGATTCAATTATTGTTAGTTGTGAATTTGTTGTTGCCTTTTTAATGCTCATAGTTTTGATCCTCTTCTTTTTCCTGTATAGTTCCCTTTAGCATTTCATATAATAATGGCTTGGTGATGATGCACATCATTAGTTTTACCTTGTCTGGGAATTTTTTTCACATTCTTTTTATTGTTGTCCTTAATGTTGAAGTATCGTTTGACTAAGTGACCTCTGCTCTTTCATGATCCCTGCTCTTTCATGATCCCTTATGTTGAGCCCTCTTTACAGGTTGTCTGTCTCTCTCCAGCTTAAAATTCAAAGCTTCTGGTTTAATAGCAAATCGTTTTATAAGAGCTTGAGTGCTGGAACCAGACTTTCTGAGTTCAAATACTAACTCTGTTACTTAACAGTGTCACTTAATAGCTCTGTGACTTTAGGTAAGTTATCTGACTTCTCCATGCCTCAGTTTCCTCATCTGTAGCAATTGAGGATAATAAAGTTTCATACAGGTTGATATGAGCATTAAATGAAATGATACCTGCAAAGCCCTTAGCACACTGCCTGGGCCCATCTTAAGGGTTTGTTCAATGTTGCTGGTGTTATTGTTAGTATTTTATTAATATTCCTTCTGCAAGCTTGAAGCACCTTTTCCCCTATGATTGCATTTTATCTTGTAGCATGCCCTCATGCTAAACGGAGAAAAGCATTTTCCTTCCCAATTTACAAACACAGAGACTAAGGTTCATGTTTATACTTATGGCCACGATCAGTCCTGAATCCCAGGACAGATGCCCAGCCTGGTGTTCCGCATCAAACTGCATTTCCTTTCAAGATGAACACAACGCATCAAAACCCCATTTAGCAGAGCAGGAACACAGAGCTATTGTTTTCTCTTTTTTCCCATTCGTTGAAGCATGCCCTGCTTGTGCGTGGGGACTCTCCTGCCCTGAGTCACCCGGCCTGAGGACAGTAGCAGCGGGAGGGTTGAAAGGGTGTCTGTTCATCCATCTGAACTCTCAGCCTGCGTTACAACCTTAATAGCCACCTCACATAGCTCACTTTCTCTACCCCTTGGAGTGCTTCCATTTTCTCCCGCTCTCAGCATCAGGGAGTGTTATTAAATGATAAGGGAACTTGCTTCCTGGTTATAGATTGTGAGAGGATGAGAAACAATGAATGCTGTGACACTGTAGAGAGCATGCTATTGCTGGCCGTGGGACTCCATGTCAGAGAGCAAGTCACGTGACAGAATTGCATCCCAGATGCTGTCGCCCTTCTCCAGTGGGTTATTAATGGGCCTTCATACCTGGGAGGACAGATTTCGATGTCTGGGCAATGTGATAATTATAGATATGTCACTTATCATAAGCGGGGCCCAGCATCGGGGGCTAGCAGCTCTGTTCCATGTATGAGGCAGGCTCCAGGCTCCAGAGACAAAAGAAAAGTGGAACTTGTTGGTGTAGCCCTTCCTGAACAAGGCCATCTCAAGGTGTCACCATGGGCACTGATCAGCCCTTGGTATTGAACAAAGAAAGGGAGCTTGCTAAACAAGCAAGAGTGCCCAATTCAGAAGCGTTTGCCTAGCAACTTGGACTTGGACTACATAGCATCCTTATTGATGTGCACACACTTTCCTCTCGGAGGCCTGTCTTTGGGTCTAGTGCTGCTTATGCCTCACATTTCTCTATACATGCTTTGTATCTGCTCAAGGCCTTTTGTAATGGAACGGCTGAAAGAACTGGGTCCCTGTCTCTGTTAGAGCACCGAGCAATGTGATTTCTCTGCTCCCGAATTGGTGCCCACTGTGCATCAATCCAATCAGCTAAGTCTCCAGTCACACCTCTCTCCTGGCTGAGAAGGAAAATTTATCTAGAATTTGTACAGGTAGGCCAGGAAATTTAGCATCTGCATCGGTACTGAACCACCTACCATAAACACATGACTCATTTTACTCAAAGAAGAGCTCAATAATAAATCTAAAAGACCTCCTTTTAGAGTCCTCATTTTCTAAAACCCTTTCAAGATTTCCTCTTTCTTACATTTTACATGATTAATATAGCTAATCACAAATGGGCACATTCGTTCCTGCTGGAGTGTGGGTGGGCGTTGACCTGGGAGGGAAACCTTTTTAAAGAAGTGATTAGATGCACTTTCAAATATCTAATAATTTCTCTTTCATGAGAAAGCCCCAAGTGAGGTACAAACCCAATTTACATACTTTAAAAGAATCAAAACATCCATCAAACAGAGTGACTATTATCTTATAAAAATGCCTGCTATTTATAAAACATCAACAGAATGCAGGGGTGTGTATACAAGGGTGCATTTGTCTGCTTTTGTTTTGTTTTGTTTTTTTCCTGTAATTCCCCTCAATGGTCTCAAAAGTAGAAGCTATTGTCTTCATTTCCCATTGAGAAGCCAAAATTCAGAGTTTAAGTGATGTGCCAAAGCTCCTGCCACTTGCAAACAGCTGAGACAAGATTTAAATCCAGGTGTGTCTAGAGCCAAAGCCTGGTTTCTTTCTCCTTCCTGGGATTCCCTGGTGCTTATCCAGGTCATTTGGGCAGGGTAATCTACTTTTTCCTAAGTGCATAGTAAATTCAGGGAGGGAGTATCTGAGCAACAAGATGCATCTTATTCTGTTTAAATATTGCTTCTGGCAAAATTTTGCCATTGTTATATCATTTTAAGATTATGGATGTCTCTGTTTCAGGAGACAATTATCTGATAGACGTAACCAACTGGCAGTTATAGATCATAACTGTGATCTAGACCAATAATGAGCGAGCATCTCCCTGGCTTCTTGTAGATGAATTCCCAGAACTTGTTATACACCCATGGAACTAGAGAGATCACATCAGGAACATGTCACATTTTTGCTGTTGCTAATCTGGTTTGGCCAACGTAGGATGCCCCGAGTTCTCAGCTCTTGCATCCCTATGTGCCCAAGCTCCAAAGGAATCGATTAAAATTGCAGTTGAACGTTAATGCTGAGTTAATACTAACACTGAGAAAAAGAGCTGGTCAGCTAGCAAAATCACTCTAAACATAATTTTATGCTTCAGTAAGTGAAGAAAAAATAAACTTAAAATGCTTGAATTTGTCCATAGGTCCCTGTTCTCCAATGCTGTCTCTTTTCAAAGTGACTTTAGAGGATATTCAGTTTTAATACTAATGTATAATTTTTCTAGGATAGACTTACCGATGAAACTTTCAAAGAATCATATTGCATGGTGAATCATGTAACGTCTCAGATCATTCCTGGCTTTCTGTGGCTAGGCACCCTTGACATGTTTGTTGGCTAGTAAGCGCTTAAGGCATTATGTGGTGCGAAGTGAAGAAATGCCGAAAAAATTCATAACATAAACACAAAAGTATTTTCCTTCATGAGTGAAGTGCCAGTGTGAAACAGCTCAATGTGATTGTGAACTTGACCAGTGGTAGATGCCAGCAGATGAGAATTGGACATTAATTCAGGTGGTGACACAGAAGTTGGCATTGTGAGGATTTTTAAATTCCAGAACCCAATAGATGCTCCAGTGGGAGGCAATGTCCAGACAGATCAATACTGCACAAAAAGATAATTGCTTTTCTTGGTGAATCCTAAGAAAGGGCTGGGGCTTTAGGGAAATTGAGAGAGATTTCTTTTCTTTTTTTCTTCCACAAAAAGGTAATTAATGAGTACAACAGACAATTCAAGTCAAGATAATAGAATGTGAAATCTTGAAAGCTATAAATTCATAATGGATTCAGATTTATAGAAGGACTTTATCCCAGAACAGTGCCTATAGAAACAGACAGAGCTGTGTTGATGACAGTGTCTCCTTGAGAGATGCTTGCTGAAATCTTCTGTTGGGCAAGCATCCAAAAAATGTGTGCAAATGAGTTCTGCCTTGTAGTATAGCTGTGTGGATAGAAAAGAATCACCTATTTAGAAAAAGGGATTGAAATAGTCCTAAAGCTAGTTTACAAGATGAAGCCTGAAATTCACTTCATTATGGGATGAATGAGTGTGGATTTTACTCCAGCTGATCAATCATGCTTTCTTGGACTATAAAGAAGTGGATATTCCATCCATGAATAGTACATGGGAAGATAATTTAGGATGTAAACTCAGAGCCTCTTTATTCCTTGAAATCTCTAATGGAATTTAGTTAGAAAGGAGTATGTCATTACTAACCTTGACATCATAAGGTGAGAATTAGCATTGTGTATAAACAATTTTTTTCACAAGTTCTACAGTAATTTAAAAAGTTGTGGTCTACATTGAATGGGCAAAACCTGGTCATACTAGGGCGAGTATGACACTAGGGAGAGTGTCATAATTTGCTTTCTTATCAAGTTCCTCTGCTAGACCAAGCTCCTTAAAGACAGAGTCCTAATCCTGTCCATCCTTGTACACACAGTATGAGGGTGGATGGCTGTGAGTGTGGCCCAACACAAAACTGTAAATGTACGTAAAGCATTATTAGATTTTTTTGTGATTATGAGTCCCATGTATTTAACGTGTGGCCCAAGACAACTCTTCTTCTTCCAGTGTGGCCCAGAGATGCCAAGAGGTTGGACACTCCTGAAGGGGCTTAATAAATGTTTTTCAATTAATATTCCAAAAGTGTATATTAATTACAAACTGAGAAAGTATGCATTGAGTGTGTCTTTGATGCCTGGCATCTGAGAAATGGCTATATGTGTGGGTCAGAAATTCTGGGAAGCTATTTCTAATCTGTCAAAATTGCAAATAATCTCCCAGAAACTTAAAAACTGGTTTTATACAGAGAGCAACAGAAGGGAGAAGTAAGTTTCTGTTTTAGCAAACATGATCATCCTCCAAGCCATCTTTGTTAGATGAAGAAAAGTAGCCTTGTATGAAGGAAAGTAGGGGAACATCATTAATATGGATCTTCTATGCAATGAGCAAAAAGGGTAATCTCTGAAAGATGTAGATAGAAAAGAGTCAAATATTTAGAAAAAAAGGGGTTGAATTATAGCCCTGGGAAGAGACAGTTTGAAAATGTAGTCTGAAATACACTTGTTCTACAAATAATTTTTTAAAACTTTATTTTAAAATAATGTTAGATGTATAAAAGTTGCAAAGATTGTGTAGAGAGTTCTTTTATACTCTTAGCTTGACCCCCTCTAATGTTAACATATTACAAAATCATGATACATTTATTGAAACTAAGAAATTAACATCTGTACAATACTATTAACTGCAGACTCAACTCAAATTTTCCTAGTTTTTCAACTAGTGTTCTTTTTATGTTCCAGTATCCGGTCCATAATATAACATTTCATTTAGTCTTCACGCCTCATTAGTCTCCTCCAAACACTGACAGTCCACAGATACTTTTTTTAATTAAAAGAACTGTCTAAAAGTATATCGGTTGTATGAATTCCATCCTCCTATCTTTCCTTTCTGCACCAAACTTGGGCATCAGTCACTTCCTTGGCTATTAATTCTAATTTATACATTGAGTGTTTTTCCGTTGCGCATACCTGTAAGTGTATTGATGTGGTCACATGCTGGGATGTGTATCACACTCAAATCCCTAGAGTATGCAAAAGCGCTCTTCTTGCTTTAACAAACTACCTTCTCATTCATCATTAGGATGTAGTGTAGAATGGTAGTTGAAGACACAGTCCCTGGAGACTGACTGCTTGGATTTGAATCCCTACTATGGTTGAATGACATTAGGCAAGTCACTTAATTTGTCTGTACCTCAGTTTCTGTATATGGAATATTAAAAATAAATAAGTCATGGAAGATTAAAATAAATAACTGTTTGAAAAGCACTCAGAAGAATTAATTAGCACATGGCAGGTGGTATACATAGGTTCTTATTATAGTTATTATTGACCGTAAAAATCAGTAAAGGAAATCAGTGTAGGGTAGTAGAACAATTTTCCACCAGAAAGCTTGTGTTAATATCTTGGCTCCATATTTGCTCGGTGGGGAATCTTTGTATTCTGTAATTCAGAGATCATGATACCTGCTCTATGCTTTTCAAGGAGCTACGTTAAGGATCAGATGAGATGAGGCCTGAGAATATAAAATGCAAACCTGAGCAATGACGGTGAAGTTGTTGGTGGCGGGGGGGCACCAGAGCTGGAGAGGGAAGGACTGGAGAGCCTTGCCATGCAGCCTGGGTGGGTCCTGACAGTAGCAGAGGGTGTGCAGGGTTATGGGAGGGGTTTCTGTTGGTCACAAGCATTGGATGGTTCATGCATATGAACCAAAGGCTTTTCTATTCAGAACAACAGGGTTTGGGGTAATTAAGAATATATATATTCTTTATTCTTTATTCTATTCTATATTCTATCTTTATTATATAGATAGATAGATAGAGAATATATATACACATAGTTCTTTACAATGACAGGGTTATTCCATCTCTACCCCAAATTAAATCAGTATGTACCAAAAAGAAAAGACACAAGCACAGTCATCAGGGTTGATAGTAGTCATTTTATCTTTAAAAGGTGTCATCTTCTCCAATTACTCAAATACTAAAATGAAAGAGATTAACTCAACACAGAAATTCTAAATGCTTGAGGGAAGGCCGAGAACTGTGCTGGGGTTTTGTTACCTTGAAGCTGTCCCCACGACCCAGCTATCTGGGAGCAGGAGCGCTTTGTTTGGTGAGCTAACTGACAAAGAGTTTTCTACTGAGAAAAGAAAGAGGAAGCAAAATCTTGGATCATTATTCTCCTTAAAGACCAGATTTTACCTAATTATGTATCGCACAGATGTAAATATGGGTGAGCACGGTCGTCCAGTTTCTGGTACTGTAAAGAGTTATCCGATCTAATCAAAGGGTTGTGTGCTGTGAGAGATCTGATTCTCCATGCATTGCAACCAGGGCTTACACATTTTCATAAACCAAGAAGGCAGCGAAATGCCCTCTGTGAGATAGGACACAGTGTAACCATTCTTGGTTATTGGGAAGGATTTTGTAGGGCCTATCATTATGAACATCAGTGATCATTGTGGGACCCTGGGCAAGTGCCAGAGACTAGGAAGCTCCAATTACAGAACACTGGACAAAACAGCCTTTGCTATAGTTACACCGTGTTTGGGTTGATAGGCCTAATGAGCAGGGTTCTTTAACCCAAACGTTGATTTTAGAATGAGTTGGAATTAGGGTTGAAACTATGTTAGTACATGTGTTTACTGGATAGACTGGGTAGCTCCAAGGAGAATCCAGATTACTTAAACGAATATTTCTTAAGTACTGAACCACTGTCAGGTGCCAGGCTGGGTTCTAGAGATCCAAAGGTTACGAAACCATCAAGGAGTTACAGCCTGTTGAGGGAGAGGGACTTTTAATAACAACATGGCAATAATAAATGCTGATATGGAATGAGCACTTGCTGAGTACCAGATACTCTTCCAAATACTCTGCCCGTTTTAATTCATGTACCTACTCACTGTCATACTCCATGGAGGAGGAACTACATTATAGGTGAGAAAGAAGGAGGGTGAAGTGATTGATCCTAGGCCAGGCATGTAGTTAAGTGGCAGAGCAGGGCTTAAATTCAGGTAGTCTGACTCGAGAATTGGGCCTTTAATTTCCATCATAGTATGACATAGAACGTTTCTGTATGAACATGGTTAATTTCAAAGGGACTGTCCCGGGACAAAAGGAAGTGTAATTAACCATGTTTGTCAATGCTACTGGAGGTAATGAGGCTAGAGCATAATACTACCCTAACTGCCTTTTTCGCTCTATTCCAGCCATACCGGCCTCTGCTGTTCTTCTGCCCAAAGGTTACCTTATTACTGAAGCCTTCCCAAAGCCGTACAGTTTTAGCAGCTCTTCTTTTCCACTGGCCTTCCTACAATTTCTTTCTCTGAATTATTTTACTCCATAGATTTTTAACGTCATTCCATACACGCTACATTTACTCGATATTTTTTGTTTGTTTGCTATTTGCCTCTCCACACTAGAATATAGGTTCCAAGAAGTCAGTGACTTTCTTTACGTTGCTTATCATTGAATTCCCAATGCCTAGAATAGCACCTGATACATAGGGGTCAACTGTGTATTTTCTGATGTAACAAATTTAAAAGACAGGAAGAAAATATGCCAAAATGTTAAAATGATTATATCTTAGTGTGGGAATTGTGATTACTTTAAAGAATGCATTTTCTAAGTTTCCTGTAATAAATGTGTTTCTTTTCTAATCAGAATAAAGGCAAAAAAGTAGACTAACATGAAAAATTAAGCACTAACACCTTAGAAACGTACTTATTTTGTATTAGTTTTTTACTTTATTTTTATTGTTTACACTATTATATAGACATCCCCACTTTTCCCTGCTTTGCCCACCTCCCCTGGCCTCATTCCCCTTCCCTGTGGCCATCACCCCACTGTTGTCTGTGTCTGTGTCTGTGGGTTCTGCATTTGTGCTTTGGCTAATCCCTTCGCCTTCTTTCACTCCATTGCCACCGCCCCTCTGACAGCTGTTAGCCTATCCCATGTATCCATGCCTCCATTTCTATTTTGTTTGTCAGTTTATTTTGTTCATTAGACTTGACATATATGTTACATCCTATTGTATTTGTCTTTCACCAACTGGCTCATTTCACTTAACATACTAATTTCCAGGTCTGTCCATGCTGTTGCAACAGGTAAGATTTCCTTCTTTGTGGCCATGTGGTATTCTGTTGTGTAAATATGCCACAGCTTTATTTTATTCACTCATCTACAGATGGTACTTTTTTATACATAGTGAGAGGCTACTGTGGAGATCCCTTGGAAGAATTTTACCTATAAAATGACCCTGCCTTTCTTGCTTACTGCAGACAGATTCTAAGCCTGACTGCTCACCTCAGTGGGAGATCCACCTATGGGACTGTCTGTGTGACAGCTTCCACACGCACACCCAGTAGGCATCTGAAAAGTGTCAGAGACCAAAGTGAACTCTTGATGTTCAACCTGCTGTTAAACAGTGGTCCGCTTCTCGACAAACCCAACATCTGCCAGCTGTGCAAGCCAGAAACGCAGGCATCATACCCCCCTTTCCTAACACCATATCTGTTCCATCAGATAGCTTTTTGAATGAACCTCCAGAATGTATCTCAAATAGGAACTACCTGTGACTAACTAAGCCATCTCTCACCTCAGTCTATGCAGACATTTTCTTACTGGTATCTTTGTTTCCACTCTTCTCTGACATCCCCATGCCCTGCCAATCATTTCTCCTCAAAGCAACTAGAATATTTTTTAAAATGTAATCAACCTATTTTAACCCCCTGATGATTAAAAGCCTCATAAAGCTTCATATTATATTACCAATAAAATTTAAATATGCTATGTTACCATAGACCTGAAGATCCTGTAGGATCTGTTTGCTCAGTCCCCCCAAGGCGTCATCCTACGCCAATCTCCTCTCCACCTCACTCTGGACTAATCAAATATGCCCAGCTTCTTCCAGCTTTGGGCTCCCCCGTCGCCCTGAGATTTCCCCCCTCAGTGCCATGGCTGGCTCCTTCTCATCATTTATTTCTCAGTTCAGATTTCACCTCTTCAGACTGACCTTTTTGATCATCCTGACTTAGCGTCTCCTCTCCCTCCCCACCAGTCACTCTATTCCATGCCTCCTTGTTATTTCCAGTGCTAGTCTGCAACTATTTAGTTCTCCCGTTTACAGGTTTCATATCTGCCTTGCCCTGAAGTGAAGGCACCATGAGGAAAGGGAATGAATAAATCACTGCTCTGACCTCAGTGCCCAGAATAGCATCTGGCTCACAGTAAATGTGTAACAGTCAGTGAATGTAGGACTAAAGAATTAAGGTTTTTTGTGGTTTGGGGTCTTTTTGTGTGTGACGTGTGTGTAGAGATTAGAGATGATGACCAGTGCAATTTTGACAATCTATCTTCTATCATATCAGTTTCCTTAATCTAGGCACAAAAATAAAAAAAAAACTGGTTGCTTCTAGGAACAAGGTAATGTCACTGATTGATTGGTTGATTCATTGATTCATTGATTCATCATTTTTCACTTCTTAGGCATTTCTCTGTTTGGTATTCTGTTAGTTATCTTAGCCAAGTGTGTATGTGGGAAGGGGATGGAGAATCAAGTAAATAAACAACTAATACAATGCAAAAACTCTTTTCTAAATACAGGCTCTATGTATCCAGACTTATGGGTACATTATCTTGAGAATGCACAGAAAGGTTCTTCCATTCCTGCTTACTGGAATGGAAAGTTAGTTAATAAGCGTTTATCCTTATGTTTTCAGGGATGGATTTCTGTTATGATCATTTTCCCTATACCAAACTTTTAACAGACAACAAATCAGGATTAAAAGGAGCAGGAAAAACACAGAATTAATACAGAGGCTAATGACCATCCATCCAAACACAACAGATACCATTTGGAAGTGTTTGCAGGCCTCTGGTAATCTCTGCTCTTCCTCTTGAGGGAGGGAAGCTGAGATAGCGGGGATGACTATTGAGGGATGGCTACTGACTAATGGGGCAGTGATTAATACTTTTCACTAGCCCGAGGGATAAAAAGCAAAATGAGTTTCCATTCCAAAAAAAATGTTTTTAAAGGCCAGTTAAAACGACTGACTTCATGCTTCACTGGGCAATTACAGGGAGCGTGGCTGCACCCTCTCCGCCGATGATTAGAATAATTGCTGTCCTTTCATCTTTCTCGTCTAGCAACGTTCCCCCAGTGCCTCCCACTTCCCTTTGTGTCTTAGCGTGCTGCCTGTGTCTGCTTTGCTCAGAGAACATCAAGGCCCAGCATAATTGGGCCATTTCCCTGTCATATTGGTTTGCTTCGGAATCTTCCTCCTCCGTAGGTTGCAGTGAGGTCAGTCGTAGGCCGTCAAATGGCAGAGAAAAGATTGAAAATACAGATATCCTAGAACTAAACACATACCACACGGAAGCTTCAGTTACAAAAGGGAGTTCTCTTTATATACCTTAAATTAAGACATTGGCAATTTTCCTGCACCTGCTGGTAATCACTACAGCTCTGATTACAGCATGACAGGTACTTGATTTATATTGACCTCTTTTCATAAGGAGTAAGAGATAGACAG
>PVKM010048030.1:0-11308 GCA_004027735.1 Carollia perspicillata
CTTCTTGCATACACTGCACAAATCTTTTTTGTGTTTCAGCTGCATTTTTACCTTTCTGGAAATATAAAGCATAATATGCCAAAATGTTGCTTATTTTCTTTCATATTCAATATTAAAATGGCTGCACAAAAGCTCACCAATTTTGATGAGCTTTTTTAAATATATGCTGATATGACAGCTGTCACAATACAATCTAACAAAATTGTTTCAAATGAGGTTAAGGACAATTAAGTGCTACTAGAGCCACCTTACGGAAAAAAACAAACAAACTTCCCGGCCAACCAAATAGTAAGAGCAAATCAAATTATAACTAAGAGCAATGTACTCTGGTAGTACAGAGATTTACCCAGGGAAAGTCAACAGTATATGTAAGGAAATGGGAATGGAGGCAGCACCGCATCTCCAAGGCACAGGCCCTTTAGAGCAAATGAGCCAGAGCCACCAAGGAGCTAGCTATGGGAGGTGGAGGACAGCCCCGCGCTAATTGCTTTATCCCCTGTACTTACCATTAACACTCAAGAAGTATGTTTTAATAAATGAACAAAATTACTCTTTAGCGAGGTGTATGTTACGTCAGTAAAAGACCCTCGTTCAAGCAATAAATACTACGTACAACAAACATAAAAATCCGAGGTAGCAACTTGTAAACAAAGTCAGAGGTCCCAATCACAGACTTCACAACATCCAGGGCCCTTCTCCTTAGTCATGGTCAAATAGAAAAGGAAAAATCAGGTAGAAATTACTGGTAAATACTATTCAAATGTCAGAGAAAGTCTCTTGCATCTTTGTGTGGGTTACCATCATAAAGACATCTCAGCAAACCACAGTTCACCTATACCCACTATTCAGCACCACGGATCCCTGCATTCCTTTCTGTACAACAACTAATATTATTAAGACAAAGAAAATTTTAGGTTACCTAGGTCTGTGTGGCACAATGATCAGCACAATGTTATTGAACACTGATTCCAAATAAAATAGACTCCAAATGACCGGTCAGTGAAAAAAGATTTGCTGATGTGCTCGTTGCTTGCTCCTCTTCACCACTTGCTTTAGCAAAGCACTCAAGCTGAAGGAATTATTAAAATGATTGTGAAAGATGTTGATACATATATATAAACAACAATGAGAAGAATATTTATAATAATATTCACATATTTAACGATGAAAGTTCTACTATGAGTTGGAAATGTGTAAGCTGTCTTTGAATTTACAGATTAAAAAAAATATTACAAATGAACATGCATGTTTTTATCTGAGGCTTGAACGTACTAAAATAATGTCAGAATTTACATTCAGTGTAACGGAATTGCTGAGACAGACAGGTGGAGCTTTATTTAGACCTCTGATGGTTTTGAACTACTCTGTGAAGGGCCAGTCTTATCTCCAGCTACAGCGTCTTTCCCGTGCCCTTTGCACACACGGATTACACTTAGCTTTTTAACTAGGTGTTTATTATTCATACAGGTTGATTAAGCCCTCTGTGGGAACCTGAATTGTAGTAAAGCCCACTTCAACTGCTCTAATTAGAGTTATTGAGGGCATCCTGGTTAAGGGAATTGATGCTGATTTTTTTCTAGATAAAATTTTTTACAGAAGATTCATATATTCAGTGCTTTTAAAGCAGATATAGGTTTCAAACAGTGATTATATTTTACAGTGGTTGGTCAAAAAATGTCACAATGGTTGTGGTCATTTTGCCAAACATTGTTGTTAATTTTTTATAACAGTAGCTATAATGTTGACCCAGGACACTGGTGATGACTAAACTTAATTCAGTCCTCCTTAAATTTAACTGCTGGAAGTAGGGCAATGGGTACTACAGTGAAAATAGCTGATAAGAACTCAAAAATCCAATAGTGCTGGTATTGCATAACTCACGTGCATTTAGAAATCAGGATCTAACAGGTGAAGGCATCACATTGACAATGTTTATAGCAACAAAGTAAATATTCATATCATTGGTTTGACTCTTCTCTTTTGAGTGGCAGGTGGATGGATGAAAGAGGGCAACGGGGTAAAATTTGGGACAAGTGTGATAGCATAAACAATAAAGTATTTTTTAAATTTTTAAGAAAGAAAATAACCAAAATGAAATGTGACCTAATTACTGACTGATTCTATCACAATGCATAGATGCCTTTTATGGGCAATCATGAACTTCATCATGGTGGTTCTTCAAAGGACTTATTGTTAAAGCCATCCTCCCACCATAGACAACACCAGTTGTGGAGAAAGGAGCTTGGCCCAAGGCTACAGTGAGAAGTCATCTGCGGTGCCATTTCATTTGCTGTGCTAGGACAATCTAAGGTTCTAAAACACCATGGAAATACTACATAAGTAATCACCACAATAATGGATAATACAGAAAGAATGCTTTCTAAGTGCCACTTTTCTAAAATATCTATGTATGTTAACTTATTTAATGACTGCAATAATTCCATAAGATACCCACTATTATTTTCATTTACAGATTACATGTTAGTAAGTCACAACAGAAGATATGTACCATATTTTCCCATATATAACGCTCACCTTTTTGCCAAATTTTTTAGGAAAAAATAAGGATGCACATTATACATGGGCACTACTAATGCTAAGCCTATACAAATGCTTATAATTCTTTTATTTATGTGTATGTGTTAAAATTGTGACTCTAGAAAGAAGTACAATATCTGTATGCAAAATAATTCCCTGGAATATCATAAATGATTTTGTTTTTTAATATAAATAAATAAATTAATAAAGGAATTTAAAAATTAAAACAAAAGATTTTTTTCCTAAAAGTTTGGGCCAGAAACTTTCAGTATACATAGGAGTGCCTTATACATGGCAAAATACGGTAACTTGTTTGAACAGAATAATGTATTTACCAGAATTCCTCCTAGGACAACTAGTCTTTTCTGGAAAGAACACTTTGATCAGACACCCATTGTAGGAAATGAGATTACCAATCCCCCTGAACAAAATAAACACCAAAAAGGTGTTTACTTAAACAAAGGACTTACTTAAAATCGATAAATAAATGGCTACTAATTACCATCTCAAGAGGATGAGTCATATTAACCACGGGGCTTTGTAGAGTAGGCAAATTTTGTTTCAAATCTAAACTGAGCAGAGCCACACTATTCCCTTCACTGCACTCACAGTGCAGAGAAGCCTTGGGTTTTGAGGGTAGAGGTGTTTCCACTGTCTATATTTAACCCCATGTTCAGAAATTCACCTGGCTTTGTTACTTCTTTAAATTGAAAAGTTTAGACCAGATGAGAAGAAGTGAAAATAAAAGAAAAATATATTAATCTCCAATGTCAAATTTACTTTGTAAACTTCCCCCTGATGGAGATATATCAAAAGAAATTGTCCAGCTCTGCCTGGTGTGGCTCAGTGGATTGAGCACTAGCCTGTGAAACAAAGGGTCACCAGTTCAATTCCCAGTCAGGGCACATGCCTAGGTTGCAGGCCAGGTCCCCAATAGAGGGCGTATTAGAGGCAACCACACATTGATGTTTCTCTCCCTCTCTTTCTCCCTCCCTTCCCCTCTGTCTATAAATAAATAAATAAAAGTTTTTAAAAAAAAGAAATTGTCCAATCTGAAAAACAAAGTAAAAATGTCTGAATAAAATTGAACAAAATTCCAGAAAACTGTGGGACAAATTCAGGTATACCAATATACATGTAATGATAGTCATAGAATGAAGGAACAAAAATTTAAATAATGTTTAAAGAAATAATAGGTGGAAATTTCCCAGATTTTATGAAAAAGTTATATAGATGCAAAAATTACAAGGAACCCAAATAAGATAAACACAAAGAAATACACATCTAAAAATATCGCGGTCAAACCACTGAAGGCAAGGGAAAAAAATCTTCAAATGGTAAGAGAACAATGGCTCCTGAGATACCAGGGAACAACAATATGATTAATGGCTGACTTTTCATTAGAGACAATGGAGACTAGAAGGCAGAGGAATGACATTTTCAAAGTGCTAGAGAAAAAAAGCAATCTGTCAACAAAGCAAAACTATCCTTCAAAAATGAAGGTGAAACAAAGATAGTCACAAATTAATAAAAACTGAGATCATTCATTTCTAGCAGACCTGCCTTACAAGAACTACAAAGGAAGCCTTCAGGCTTAAAGAAAATGACACCAAACAGTAACTTGAATCCACAGGAAGAAATGAAGGGCAGGAGAAATGAAAAATATGTGAGTAAATATAAATGACTATATGCCATGGACGGACTGTGTTCCACCTCCCAAATTCACATGTTGAGATTCTAACCCTCAATGTGATAGCATTAGGAGGTGGCACCTATGGGAGGTTGATATGTCATGACAGTGGAGCCCTCATGAAATGGATTAGTATCCTTATGAGATCCAGAGAGATTCCCTAGCCCCTTCTGTCATGTGAAGTTACAGCTAGAAGGCAGCTGTTAATGAACCAAGAAGCAAGCCAGCTTTAAGAACTTAACAGCTTTAAGAACTGAGAAATGAGTGGTTGTTGTTTGTAAGCCATCCCCGGTATTCTGTTATAACAGCCCAAACTGAATAACTAAGATACTATGTAAATAATACTTTCTCTTTTTTCTCCTAGTTTCCCAAAAAACATAACATTTTCTAAGAAGCAATAATTTTAGTACTGCTAGTTAGGTTTGTATTGTTTTTAAATATAATACATGTTAATTTAGCACAGAGTCTAGGAGAGGAAATGGAGCTACGTCACAGCAAAGTTTCTATTACACAATTGAAAACTGCACAGCAGAAAGAAAGAAGGAGCTCCTACCTTTTGAGACAGTATGAATGGAACTGGAGAACATTATGCTAAGTGAAATAAGCCAAGCGGTAAAACACAAATGCCATATGATCCCAGCTATAAGTGGAAACTAATCAGCAAAAAAGTGAACAAATAGCCCTGGCTGGTGTAGCTCAGTGGATTGTGCACGGGCCTGGGAACCAAACAATCATGGTTCGATTCCCAGTTAGGGCACATGCCTGGGTTGTAGGCCAGTTCCTAGCAGGGGACGCACGAGAGGCAACCATACATTGATATTTCTCTCCCTTTCTCCTTCCCTTCCCCTCTAAAGATAAATTAATAAAATCTTCTTAAAAAGTAAGCAAATAGAACCAGAGACATGGAAATAAAGGACAAACTGATAGTGACCAGAAGGACAGGGGAGGAGGATAATAGGGGAAAGAAGGGGGAGAGTCTAGTCAAGGAACCTGTAAAAAGGACCCATGGGCATGGACAAAAGGGTGGGGATTGACTGTGGAAGAGGGGGTTGAGCAGGGCAGGAAAAAGTGATGAGGACAAAACTGGGACAACTATAATAGAACAATAAAATTAAACTAAAAAATAAATAAAATAAAAAGAATTGCATTAGTATTAACCCAAAGAAGATTCACTTAAGATAAATTGTATATTATAATCTCTAGAGCAATCACAGAATAAACAACTCTAAAAAGATAGACAAAAATCAGAGAAATGAAAATGGTATGCAGAAAAATATTTGTTAACCAAAAAAAAAGATATCAAAGGAAGGGGCAATGACATGAAACTTATAGAAAAATAACAAAATGTCAGATATAAACCCAAACATAGCAATCATCATATTAAATATGAATGGGCCAAAAATACTCTAATCAAAAGGCAGAGAATTGTCAAACAGAATAGAGATCCAACCATATACCATCTATAAGAAAACACACAAACAGGTAAAAGTAAATGGATGGAAAAGGACAAACTGAAAATGTAGTCATAAAAGATCTGGAGGCATTGTATTAATACTAGAATAAATAGACCTAAAACAACATTCCTAGAAACAAAAAAAGTAATTTTATAATAATCAAATAGTTAATACATTAGGAAAATATAAAATTATAAAGGTATATACACCTAACAACTGAGTTCCAAATGCATAAAGCAAAAACTTACAGTACTGAAGAGCAAAATAGACAATTCAACATTTAGAGTTGAATATTTCAATATCCCTCTCTTAGTAATTGAAAGATGAGTTAGACCTAAGGTCAGTAAGATTAATTAAAGATGGGAACAACACTATCAGCTGAATTGATGTAACTGGCATTTTTAATTTTTTAAATTTAAAGTATAGTTAGTACACAATACTATATTAGTTATATTAGTTTCAGGTATACAATATAGTGATTTAACACTTTTATACCCCATTAATTATAGTAATCATCTGTTACATGAAAACTTATCACAATAGTATTGGCTATATTTCCCCTCGCCTTTTGTGTCTGTCTATTCCCCCAGGCCCCTCTCATCTTGGAACCATCCCTTTGTGGTGTCTCTTTCTGAATCTGTTTTGGTTTTGGGTTATTTTTGTTCTTCTGTTTTCATTTTTTAGATTTCACATATAAGCAAAATCATACAGTGTTTGTCTTCCTTCGTCTGACTTATTTTACTCAGCATAATACCCTCTAGGTCCATCCATATTGTCCCAAATAACAAGATTTTATTGCTACATGGTATTCCACTATATATACAGGGTGGGCCAAAGCAGGTTTACAGATGTTTATATAGAAAATTCAGTACAGTAATTAATGAATACTAATACAACAATAAAATCTGTGTTTCACATACTCACAACTGCAAGCCTACCTTTGCCCCACCCTGTACACCACACACGAAGCACTCTCTAGACTATACCACAGGCTAACTCACATGCCACCCCATGTGTGGTGTCAACTACCATGTGCACGGTCACTGCGGTTCGTCAGTTCGCTGTGGTGGAGTGAGAACATTGGCACAGTCCTGAATTTGAACCATGGTTTAGGAATTCGCTAGTTCTTAAATTTTGGACAAGCTATTCAACCTCTCTGAAATTGTAGATGATAATGTAGCCTACTTCACAGTTTGTTGAAAGAATTTAAGATAATATATGTAAGTTTAGTGTCTCTGAAACAGGAAGTGCTCAATTAAAGATAACTATCATTGTTATCATTATCATAAACACCCAGAAGTAACTGTTACTGTTTACTTATTTCACCATTTTAAGCAAGAAGAAAAGCCTAATCTCTGATGAGATAACAGCGGCTGGAAACAAAAAGTTGATGTGGGATGGAGCTGAGTAATAGCACAGCACGCCACTGGACGTTGAAAACATCGGAAAGGAGGAACAGCCAATAAAGTAAGAAGTGAGTCATCTCAGAGAAATGCTGCCTACTTTATGCATTTACACAAGTAGAACTTTAAAATTGTCCTCTTCTTACCTTTGGAAGAAATTATCAACCCAAGTCCTAAAATACTGTCGGAGACACACAAACATAAGCACACACCCATGCACACACACAAATATCCGGCAGACATTTAATCAAGCACTGTGCCTAACAAGATCCCTCATAAAGCAAAGGCATTTAAATGGAATTTCTTTTTTAGTACAGAAAATGCATAGCCTGATTAAACTAATATTGCATATTGAACAATGAAAAAGTCAAGAATGCTAATGCGTGTAGCTGAATTATTTCAAATAGACACTATCTTATTGTTTATAAGCAATCTGAATGGTAGGGAGGAGCTTGGTAAAGCTCCTTAGTGCAGTCTCATGCACCAAACATATCCTCATTCATTGTGAGTCTTTGGGCCCAATCACAGGATCAATTATTAGCCAAGAAATTAATGTTATGTTTTATGAAGGCAAATGATATCCCAGAATGACTAGGAAACAGGTTTTTTTTCCAAGTTCATAATAAGTGGCAACAATTCTTTCATGCCTTACACTTTTTTTTATGCACCTGTACTCAGAAAATAATGGCTACATTTGACTGGGATTTCGTGAGTAGATAAAAAAATAAACATCATTCGGTATATTCAGTACAGATTTAGTAGTCATCGCTAGTTTTCTAAGAATTTCACACAGTGTACTATAAAACAAAAAAAAATATTTTATTCTACTCCAGGGAATCAGAATTAAATATCTTCCTATTTTTCTTTGGGTCTCAGGCAGGAAAGAAAAAGAAAACTGGATTTCAGAGAGTAGCTCACTCAAATCACAGGTAATCGTATTACCGGCACTAGGATCCAAGTTTTCTGTGTTTAGAGGCAGAAATGGTAGAGGTTTTCCTGTCAATTCTCATTTTCTGGCCCATCTCACAGTCTGTTTTGAGAAGAGCTCCTACCTGTCTAATCTTAAGTGTTTTTAAAAAGTATACAGTTTTATAATGAAATATATCACTTCTATACTGTTATTGGATGTTCAATTAAATTAACTTCTGAAAAACAGGAAAATTGCTGTTTTGGAGATTCTTTTTTTTTAATTTAAACTTTATTGTATTTTTTCCCATTACCATTTAGTCCCCTTTTACTCCCACTTCCCACAGCTTTCCCACACTGTTATCCATGTCCATGAGATTCTCTTTTATCTTTGCTTTTTTTCCTTCTTTTTATAATTTCTCTCACCTTTTTGTCTATGCTGCCTCAAGAGGGCATGTTTTCCACTGTGTATATGACCTCACCTTGGCGAGGGCAGTCTTCTAAGTGGTGTAGGCCCAATGTTAACGTTGATGGACTATGCTCGTCACAGGCTCTGTCTCAATGGTAACCTAGTTTGTTTTCAGGGTCATAATTATTTCATGCACCAAACATTATGTTAAATATTTTTACACTTATATTTTCATGTAAGCCTTACTATTACCTTATAATGTAGTTAACAATATTAAATCTATTTTATAAATCAGAAAAGTAAATTTTAAAATGTTAAAGTACTTGCTCAAGCTTGTACTGCTAATCATTGTCGAGCAGCAGTCGAAACGCTCAGAAGAGGACTCCAGAGTTATACACTTAACCACTTGCCATATGGTTGGCTTAGCTGAAATGCTCCCAGCAGCAGAATACTAAGTCACCAAGACTTGAGTGATTAATCTGATGTGATAACTAAGAAAACAGAAGTAATTATTACAAGATTGATGCTCAACCTATCACTCTGCAGCATAACAGGCTCACCCTTCAAAAAAGCACCATTTTTATCTTCTGTTCCTCCCAATTTCCATACAAGGATGATGATTATGTCTGAGATCAGTAACTTTCTAGGTTCACTGTCAATGATCAAATGAGTGTGAATATTCAGCTACATCAGTGGTAAAGCACCAAGTTATGACAAATATCTCACTTACATTTAGTAGCCCAACAGCAGGAAGAAAATAACATTTGAACAGAATATATCAAAGATTATTTTTTGTGGATTGAGATTATCATCAAGTATAAAAGAATGGAATCAATGCCACAATTGAATATTAGAAAAATGATCCCCGCTACTCTAATGAACATGTAACTAGGTCTCATATGTAGGGTACAGTGTACATTTAGAATAACAGAACTTTTGCACGCAGTTTATCTTAGTTTGACCTTCCAAATCCATTTTCAGCCTTTCTCCACCCTATTTGCTGCCTCAGAAGGTTGACTTCCAAGTCAAGGTTTGCTGTCACTAGTTCCCTTGCTCTCTGTCTCCCAGCACTCAACCGCTGGGAGGCTTGGAAAAGTTATCTGAAGATAGGGACATAAATAGGTCAAAGAATTTATTCCCCCTACTCCCTTGCTGCCAGTGTGGTCGGGCAGTGGTTCGTTCCTCTTGTCTGCAGCCACAGTTCTTGTCAGAGCTTTATTTCCTGAGACTTCAGCTGGCTGCCCTCTCTCTTGCCATTTAATGCCTGGAAGTGGTGTCCTTTCACACGCACTAGCCTGTGTTTCTGGCTGGTTTCTTTCTTCCTTCCCACACCTATAGAGAATCCCTCAATTAAACTCTGAAGCTATCTCTTTGAGTAAGGCATCTGTATTTCAGCTGGGACCCTGAGTGACTTCCCTTGTTTAGAAAACCAAAAACAATAACCAAACAAGGAAACCACAGTCCCCTCTCCAGTGTAGCAATGGCCTCTCACCACGGCACAGCCGCCGGAGCACAGTCGGTGCAGTCGATGAATGTTCAGCCACCACATCTGAGGCCCACTTGGAGCCAGGAGACTATTTCTCAATTTGAGAAAACTTTAAATTATAAAATCCTGAACTGTAAGAAGTTTCTTCCTGAAGAAAAAGTTTTCATTCCTTAACTGAAACATGAAATGAGAATTAAAAAGGAAAATACTATTAGTTACAAGAGCTGTCTTCTTTTGTTCTCTTTTAAATCAGTTTAAAAGTCACTTCTTTTGGATAGTTGAGGTCATTTACTGAGAATTATTTTGTCTTAATTACAGAGACTGTCATCTTAATGAATCATTAAGCCTTTATACCTTAGTTTTATTAAGTACAGCTATAAGATATAAATTTCCAATTTTAACACTCTTTTAGAGAATGGAGACAAGGGAAACTGAAAAGAGTAAAGGCAAAGGAAACCAGCCGTCCTCCTAGCAGCATAATATTGAACATTTTTTTTCTAAGTAAAACATTAGTTCTAGGAAATTCTGCTCTGATCCTACTGAAAGAAAATATAAAAGGCCATATTAAAGAAACATACAAACAAAAGGACATGCGTGAGATCTTAGAAAATGATAATAGATTTACATGGTTGTATATGAGGAAACAATGGCAGCTTTTGAAGATCTTATAGGCCATATGACAAATAATTATATTAATAAATACCTTGGTGTAGAATTTTATTTCAATTACTGTCTTTTATCATTTTAATTGATAAAAATTTTATTTGGGGACTTTTGAATTTTTTAATGTTATTGGGACCACTTAAGATGATTAGTAAGAAGAAAGTAATATAATAATAAACATTTATTAGAAATTTATTATGTACCAGGCACTATATTAAGTTTTATACACTCTATCTAATACTCCAGAATATTAGCTAAAATTTCTAGAGCGCATAGCAAGTACTAAATATAGTTCTGAATCTTTCCACCCATCCACTCGTCTTACTGCTTACAGGGAACCTATGAGACAGACACCTTCCTTTCACAAACGAGAACACCAAGGCGGAGATAAAGCAGCTTGTTCAGGACTACGCAGCTATTAAGTGGCAGAGCCGGAGTAAAAGCCGGAGCACTCGCTCCAGAACTCACTTAAACATTCTGTTTGAATTATTCCCGTTTTACACTGGGAGAACCAAGATTTAAATTTTTTAAATAATCCATCCAAGTTGCACCACTAATAAGGAATTGTATTAGTTTACTAGGACTATCATAAGATATTACCATAATCCGAGTCTCTTAAACAACAGAGATTTATTGTCTCATAATTCCAGAGGCTAGAAGTCTGAAATCAAGTTATTGATGGGGCTGGTTGTACTGAAGGGTGTGAGAGAAAGATCTGTCCCAGGCCTGTCTCCCTGGTTTGGAGAAGGCCATGCTCAT
>PVKM010048031.1:0-11299 GCA_004027735.1 Carollia perspicillata
TCCTCCCTCCACCCCACTGTAAGGAAGCGAGGGGCGGAGAACTCGGGAGGGTTTTGCAGCCTGTGACTGCCCAGCACACTCATGACCTCTACTCTACACGGGGCCAGGCCTGCGGGCCCATCTTAGTGTCTCTTAATGGACACCATTGGCACCACTGTTGGGGACATTCTCTGGTGTGCTGGGCTGTCTTCCACACCAAAGTACCCCTGGCACCCCTGACCCTCGCCCACCCAGGGACAGTGACCACTGCAATTAGGAACCAACTGACCGCAGGCTGCACAGATGGGAAAACCGAGACCCAGGGAGGGCCCCACCAGTGCAGAGCAGGGGCCTGGGTCCCCACCTATTTCATTCCTCTCAGGCCCCAGGGCTGCATCCATCATAACTGCAGGCAGGCCGCGTCCTGAGCCCACCGGGGGCCCTGAGTGGCAGCCGGAAATGAAGTCTGGGTGCAGAGATGGGGATTTGAGGATGAGAGATAAACCCTTTATTACTGTTCAGTTGCTTTTTCCTCTCTCTCTCCTCACACCAGAAGGTCAGGCCAGAACAGTTGGTCCCCTGCCCAATGGCTAAACTTTTCTATAAGGTGGCTATTATTGTCCCCATTTTAACAATGGGGAAACCGTGATTCCACCAGCTGCAGGTGAGGGACACTAGATGACCCCTCATAGGGGCTGCTGTTTGCCTGTGGCCCCCACTTCAGCCAAGTTGCCTGACATCTCCCCTGCCCCCCACCTCCAGTGCCCCTCACCTGACTTTAGGGCAGGCTGAGTTGTGCTTCAGGGTAATGCCACACCCGTGGGCCACTCCTAGGCTGTGGCCCCAGACTGACACCTGCCAGTTCCCAGCACCCCTCTCCCCAGGCTTCCTCCAGCCCTACAGGGCAAGAGGGCATGTGAGTGACTGACTGCAAGAGCACAGCCTGGCAGTCTGTGTGCCCAGGCCAGGGGAGGGGAAGCCACCAGGATGGGGGGACCCAGCTGATGTTTCTTCAGGACCAGGTGGAGCAGGAACTCTGTGCCAAGCTTTGCTTCCAGCATTTTACACCTACTTTCTCATTTCATCCCCACTTCAGAGATTAGAAAACAGGGCCCAGAGAGGTATAACCACTTGCTCTTGGTTACACAGCACATGAGGGGTGAGCTGGGATTGGAACCCAGACCTCCTAATGCCATCTTCACAAGCACCCCAACCAGTCTCCTGAGAAATGCACACCTGAAAGCATTCTCCCCAGCCCAAGTGTGCACACGGATGCAGGGAGGACAGAGCAAGTGTGCGGTGGGGTCGTTCCCAAGCTGCTGTTCACACAGGACCTGCTCTGTGCCTACAACATTACACGTGATGTCAGAACACCAGTGTCTGTTGCAGGCAGGACTGTGCCCAAAGAGGCTCTGCTAGGAACCCAAACAACAAAGGGCCAAGAGTCAAGGCGGCTCAGAGGAGAAGTCCAGGCAAGCTGCCTGGTGGAGGCAGCATCTGAGCTAAGCCTCAAGGGACAGAAGAATCAAACACTTAAAGAAGAGGTGGGAAGGGCATTCCAGGAGGAGGGGACTGCCTGGGCAGAGGGTGGGAGGTGGGAAGGTGCACAGTACGTGTGTGGAGAGATGCCAACCAGCACAGCAGGTCAGAGGGCCCCATGGTAGCAGGTGGGCTGGACTGGCAAGTGGGCCTGAGTCCTGAATATACAGAGACCTGCTTCAGAGGAGGAAATGCTATGGCCGAGGTGTGGATGGCATTTAAGGAGGGGCGGACTCTCCAGAGGCCCCTCCAATGAGATGGTGGGAGGGTGGGACACACACAGGGCCAGGGCAGCCAGGAGGGAACAGGATCGAAGTTATCAGGGGTGGTACTGGAGCCTCCGCTTACGGGAGTCTGATTACAGCGACGCCCCCTTGTGGCTGGTGATCAACGAGGCTTTGGGAGAGGCAGGCACAGCCCTTTTCCTGTGCCCTTATGCCCAGTGGAGTGGGAAAGTGAGCTCGGGCCAAGGTTCAGCCTGGTGGCTAAGACTGTACCCGGAATCCTACCTTCTACCCTTTCAGGCAAGCATTACCCTCTGAACAAGTGCAAACGCCTCAGGTTAAAAGGGAAGGGGCTAACATTTATGGAGAGGCCATTGGGTACCCAGCACTTTATGTGCAGGGTCTTTTGGGATATTTAGTAAGTCCTGCCAATCCCATTGTATCGAGGAGAAACTGAGGCCCAGAGAGGAGGAGAAGGCACCTGGCCAAGGCCTCCAGCTAGGGTGGGCTGAGGGCCAGACCATCAGAATCAGGTGTTCCCTCCTCGGGTCCATTACGCGGCCTCTTCCTTCTGCCCAGAGCCCTCTTCCCCTCTGGCATCCTTCAAACCCAACCTAAACACTGCCTCTACCAAGAAGCCCACCGTGACTACAGCAGATGGGTCTCCTTCACCCTCTCACAGCCTTTCCTCCAAGGCATTGGCTCACCTGTCCTTTTCCACTGCATGGGAGATCCTCAACTGTCCTGCTCTCTGGGTTGGGCCCTATGCCCAGGACTGGGCCTTGCACACAGTAAGGGAAAAGAGTTCTCTGAATGAGCGAATGAGAAATCACTGATAAATACGCATACTCTCTGGACGGCCACACTGGAAAGAAACCAATAACGTATCCCCTCTAACACTCCAATCTGCTGCAGGAAATCCCGTCAGCTGTTCGGTGTACCTTGCGCAGCTCCGCAGACGGGCGCTCGCCACCTCACGAACAGCTCTCTCTACTCCTCAACAGTTGTGAGGGATGAGAGCCGCTCCAATATCCTGAGCTGGAGCCTGACTCGCTGTGGCTTCTCCAGGCCCCGGCTCCGGCCCCAGGACTTCCCTGCAGAGTCTCAGGGGCTGTGTCTGGTCCCAGGTCATGGCCTCGGAGCCCTGGCAGGAGAGGCCACAGCTCAGAGTCTGCATGTAGCTTCAGCAGGGACCCTCCCGCTCCTCAGGGCCTCTCCAGAGTATGTGGTTGGACAGAGTGGTGGCCATTGACCCCATCGGTCTGGGGCAGTGCTCACATGGGTGTCTTTAATCCCCTACAGATTTTAGGATGCTGCTCACCTCTGGCGCTGTTTGCTTCAGGATGGAATAATCTCTTTTTGTAGGTAAGGAAACTGGAGTTCAGAGGACAAGAGACTGAGAAATTTGGTTGTCTGGCTCCAAAGCTTTAATCACAGTTCAACAGACACAGGTCCTCAGAGGGGCTTTGTGTGATAGTTCTATCTGGTTTTGTGCTTTCCTGCTGGACGCAACTATTGCAGAACCCTGGAGCTGGGGACTAATGGTGGAAGCTCAGGCAGGGTGGTAATTTGGAAAGACCCTGCACAGCCCAGTTCAATAAGATCCTGGTGGAGGGCAGGGTAGGGCCTCTGCAGGGTTACAGGTGGGCCCTGGCAGAGGCCACTTGTTGGAGGACAAGGCCTGCCCCCGAGATTTCTGGGCCAGTGCCTGCTTTCTGACAGCGGAGGCACCCACCTTCCATGGCACCGTCGGTGCTGTTCAGGAAGGGTCACTGGGAGGTGGCCAGCTGGTGCCCGGAGCCAGCCTGCCTACCTCCAGCCTTGCCGCCCCCGCACCACGCCCTGAGCTGCCTGAACTTCCCAGCTTTTCCACTCACAGCCGTCCCGGGAATGGGCTCTCTCTAATCCCTCGCCTGCCTGGCCAAATCCTGCAAGTCTCCCTAGATTGCCCCACTGACCCTTCCCCCAGGAAGCCTTCCCTGGTCCTCCAGCTGGTTGAGGCCTCGTCTGAGTCCCAGACAGCCTCAGACAGCCCTCAGTCCCACTTTTGCCAACTCACTGGATGCCCCTCTTCCTTGCCCATCTGCCCCCACCATGAGCCTGACACCAAGAGGTGACCAACATTCTAGTCTGTCACCTGCCCGCCTGTGAGCAACCCCTCCTCCAGCAGCAACACCACAGGGGGCCTTACAGGGGCCCTGGTTTCAAGTCCTGGCTCCACCTTGAGCAACACTGGCCTTGACCTTCCCATGTGTGAAATTGAGGAACATGTGTGGGCTGGGACAGGAGTAGGACCTGCAGTCTCTGAGGGCTGTTTCAGCTCCACCTTCAGCCAGCCTGGGACTCCCTAACCTCAGTCCCTAGCATGGGCTCCAAATGGTCCCCAGCTGTTTCCAAACTTCAAACAAACTTTCCTCGACAGACTCATTCTACAAATGGGGAACTGAGACTCAGCGAGGGACAGGGACCTTCCCCAAGGTCGCCTGCAGGGACTCCAGCTGTCCCAGTTGTGTGGCTGTGAGAGGTTGCTGGGTATGCACCCCTCCCCCCACCTCATCCACCCACTGGCCTACACATCTGCGTATGAGTCACTGCCACCTCGGCCAAGACGGCGCAACGTGGGGGCTGGAGAGACAAGGTCAGCTCAAGGAGAGCAAGTAGGCAGAGAGGGAGAGGCCAGGAAGAGGCTTCCAGCCAGGGGAGAGGAGAGTGAGGGGCACAGAAGGGAAACTGAGGCCAGGAGGAGCAGGAACCACAGACAGTGGGGCCAGCCTTGGTCTCCTGTCTGATGGATGGTCTTTCCGCTCCATCAGACCATCTCCTGGGCAGGGAGACAGGGCCAGTGGCCTTAACAATTATTCAGGCAATTGAGACAGGCAGATGGTCCCACCGGACTGAACATTCAAGCCGACAAACGGAAACGATGCTGGGACGTCAGCTGACAAGTTCAGTGCTGCTGTGGTGGGTGGCGCAGGCAAGGCAAATGCGCTGTCAGGACAGTCACCCTGGGTGTATGCCTGGAACCCGGGAGGCGACGGGCACGGCTGCCACTCTGTCCAGTCGGACTTCCCCAGATCTGGGCTCCACCCTAGGCTCTGCCCTGGGAGAAGGACACAGACAGGCTGGGACATGGACAGAGGTGTGATTCCATGGGGAGTGTGACAGGCCCTGAGAAGTAGGGCTGCTCAGACTGGAGGACCTTGTGAGATCCTAGCACTCTCTCTGCAGAGCTGTCCTGTGGCAGGGGAAGCGGAGTGAGGGCCGAGAACCTCGGGGGACCCTGGAGCAGACAGACTGGTAGCCACACACTGGGAATGCAATGGACGGGTCCCCTGCTCTTGGCGGTGGAGACAGGATAACTGGCCACGGAGGAAGACCTCACAGTGTGTCATTTGGGCTTCGAAGTCAGCCAGCGTGGCTCTGAGGCCCAGACTCCACCATTTCCTTCGTGGCTGTGTGACCTTGGGAAGGCCCTTCCTCTCTGAGTTTCCTCACCTGCAGAGTGGAGCGATTTTAGTTCACAGCGCTGTTGTGAGGACGAGAAAGCCCATGTCAAGTACACACGTAGCGCGGGGCCTGGTGTACAGCAAGTGCTGCCATGCTAGCCGGACAAAGCACAGGTCCAGAGGCTGACTCCAGGCTGCCAGGATTCCAGGAGCAATTCCCAGGAGAGAGCCAGCAATTCCTGGCTCCTTAATAAAGGAAGAAATCCCATGGCCTCTGAAACACCATGAGTGATCTGAGCTTCCAGGGCTCACTCACCACCAGGGCAGAGGCCTGGGAGCAGGTGACGCTCTGGCACTGGGGGAGGAACTGGGTTCCACCTGGGGAGTCAGATCTGAGACCCCACTGCAGCTGCCGCAGAGTGAAAAAATGCCAGCAGCCGGATGTGGAGGCGAGTCGGAGACAGAGGAGAGCCTCATTACGGAGGAAAGGAAGGGCTGAATAATTCATCACAGACGAGCACCACAGAGGGGCTGGGTGGGCAAATCTGGGGGCAGGGCACAGCACAGACCTTCCCTGTGCCCAGGAAGCACCACGCGGCTGGCGGGAGAGATTACTATCCTTAATAACCTTGATAACACTAACACTGCTCAGCATGCCTCCAATACGTCACTCTGCCCACCCTGGCCTGAGCAGTCGGAAACCGGCCCCTGCTCAGAGCCTCCCTGATCTCATTTCCTTAGTCCCCCCCTTCACCCCCTCTGCTCTGTCCTTGCCAGCCTGGGAACACCCAACATATTCACACCCCAGGACCTTTGCACTGGCTGTGACCTCTGCCAACCACATTCATTCTTCCCCTGGATAGCTGCATGGCTCCGTCAGGGTTTTGTTCCCATATCACCTTCTCAGGATGGCCTTCCCTGAACACCCCATTTAAAGCCACACCCCACCACCCACAAACCCCATCTCCTCCTTTGGCTTCATCTTTCTCCACAGCACGCATCGCCACCACAACGTCTTGCTCCCTCACTGTCACTCCCAGAATGTCAGCTCTAGGAGGGCAGGGATCTAGGGTGGTCTTATTCCCTGTTGTGCCCCCAGGGCCTAGGACAGTCCCTGGCACATAACAGGTACTCAGAAGATAGCTGTTGAATGAGCAAACCGCACAGGGCGTTCTGCTGCCTCAGCGTCCACCGATCCGCCGCCCTATAGCCCTAGCCCCTCACCTCTCACTAAAAACTCAGTTGTCCTTGCAGCCACCCAATGAGGAAGGTTCTAATATTAACCCCAATGTACAGATCAGAAAACCTGGGCCAGAGAGAGAAAGCCACTTGCTCCAGATGCACAGCTGGGCCTTCCACCCCGCAGCTGGCTCCAGGGCCGGCGCTCTCCTTATCTTGTTCCCTCACATGAACACATCGGAAATGAAAGCCCTCAATCTTTGAATTGAACATGACCTTTTTATGCCCCTAAAGGCCAAAGCACAGCCCCTTGGGAAACCTCACTAAACTGAGCTCCCAGAATCCTCAATTCCACCCCGTGGGGAGGCACTGTCCTTATGCCTAAACTATGGAGGAAACCATAGTGACCGGGAGGTCTGTGTCCTCTGCAGGCACGCAGGTCCAGCACGTGGGTTTTTGTTAGAGTCAGGCCCCCGCCTCCCCAGGTCTCCAAGTCCTCACTGACCGACTGCAGACAATGAATGACATTGCCAGGACGCTCTGAGATCAGCCGGGGGTGGGCGAGTGGGGTGCACTGGGTGTCTAGCACAGCAGAGGTGCCCCCACGTCTGTGTGCACCCAGAGGTGCTCCCCCTTGGTCATGGACCTGGGGTTGAACCTGGGGAAGGTGAGCAAGGGCTGCACACTTCCATCCCCCAGTTCTGGCCCAGGCAGGGACTGCCGCTTCTGAATTTAGGCCAAGCCTCAAATCTCAGTCTGGGGGACACAGAAGGGGGCTGCACTGGCCATGTGGCCCAGGGACCCTACTTCAAGCAAGCATAGGGTGAGGAACTTTGGGGTCCTACCAGATAAAATGGAAAACAGTAAGGCCTATTTAAAAATAAGGGCTGGCTTCTTTTTCGGATCTGCCATCTGCGGTGGAATCACCGCCAAGATGCAGATTTTCATGAAAACTCTTAAGGAAAAGACCATCCCTCTCCAGGTTGAACCCTCAGATATAACAGAATATGTAGCCCTGGCCAGTGTGGCTCAGTGGGTTGAGCGCCAGCCTGCAAACTGAAAGGTCGCCAGTTAGATTCCCTAACAGGGCACATGCCTGGGTTGTGGGTCAGGTCCCCAGTTGGGGGCATACGAGAGGCAACTATTGATGTTTCTCTCCCTCTCTTTCTCCCTCCCTTCTTCTCTCTCTGAAAATAAATAAATAAAATCTTAAAACAAAAAAAGAAAAGAAAATGTAAATGAAAAATTCCTCCTGATCGGCAAAGACCGATCTTTCTGGGAAGACGGACGCACTCAGCCTGACTACAACGTTCAAAAGGAGTCCACTCTCCATCTTGTGTTGAGACTTTGCGGTGATGCTCAGAAAAGGAGGAAGTCTTACACCTTCCCCACGAAGAATAAGCATAAGAAAAAAGAGGTTAAGCTGGCTGTCCTGAAACACTACAAAATGGATGAGGGTGGCCAAATCAGCCACCTTGTCGGGAGTGCGCTGCAGATGAATGCGGTGCGGGAGGCTCCGTGGCCGGCCCCTTTGACAGACACAATTGTGGTCAGTGTTGTTAGACTTCGCTGCAATAACCCGGAAGGCAAGCAATCATATGTGGGTCAGTATTAGATGTGAGCTAGCAAAAAATAAATAAATAAATAAATAAAAACGGGGGCTGGAAGTGGGAAAATGTGTCCTCAGGTGTTCAAGAATATTTTGGAAAAGAAGACAGAGAAAATACTGCCCTTCCCTCGTCTCTTCAATTCTTCTCCCCTGAGCTTTCCTATTTTCACACCTGGATGCCCAGGCCCACTGTCTGGGCAAGCAAGTTCAAGTGCCTCCCCGTAGAGCCCTCGAAAAGGAACATATCAAGTAAGCGCACCGTGTGCCCTCGGTCAATGAGGGCGTGCCCCCTTCTGTTTTCATACATCTTGTTAGGGGTCTGCTGGCCCCACACACCTGGGGTCGTGGTGCAGCAGGGGTAGGGGCAGGCAGTGAGGGGAAAGAGGAAGCAGGTGGCTGGGCCTCTCAAGGAAAGTTGGAATTCAAAGTGACCAGGTGTGTACTGTGCACCAGGCCCTGCCCTGATCTTCCCAAATCATCTCTGCCATCTCGGGAGGGTGGCTTTTCTTGGGTCTGTTTTACCAATGAGGACACTGAGGTTCTGAGCGGGCCACACAGGAAGCAAGAGTCAGGGGTAGGGTATGAATCCAGGCCAGTTGGGAGCCACATGAGCACCTCCTGCGTCTCCGCAGGAGGCAGCACCCGACCCACAGCAAGTAGCTGTCTGCTCTCCCCGCCCTGGGGGGCTCAGATCTGGAGCAGCGCTGGACGCATCTGTCTGTCCCTCACCAGCCTAGGAGGATCCCACTGGGTTCTCAGGGTCTGTGACCCTGAATAGGGCAATAGCCTTGATGGGGAAGGGGACTTCTCCCTTGGGGGGAGCCCCAAGGGAAACCCTGTTCTTGATGCTTTCCAGGCTTTGGCTGCTCTGTCCCTGTGGTAGGGGCTTCCAGGGACCTGTAGGGCGTTGGGCCACCAGCTGCCGAGGGCCAGAGCCTAGAGCCCTCCGTCTCCCTGTGGACCCTGCTCCCCCGATGACAACTGAGGCAGCCCCTCCCTATGCAAGCCCCTCAGAGTCCAGAAAATGGATTCACGGCAGTTATGAGAGCCTCTGTATGTTAGCTGTGCAACCCTGAGGAAGTTATTTAATCTCTCTGTGCCTTAGTTTCTCACTTGGTGCAATCAGAATAAGCATGGGACGAAGCCTGCAGGGTGTTGTGAGGAGTTAATGAATTAATGCACTGTCTGGCACACAGTGGCACTGAATTAATGTCGGTTGCTGTTGCTCTTGTTAGCAGTATGATTATTCTTAGTTCTGAGGCCTGAAGCACCGACAATGTGATCCCACCACCCCCAACCTCCCCTCCATGCTGCAGGCGGAGAGATGGCTGCACAACGAGGTCATGGGGGACCATGGGGGCGCCTGGCAGGGGAGTGTGCTCCCAGCTGCAGACGCTGGTCCCCAGCCCCACTCCCATGCCAGGCTATCCCCCACCCTGAGCCCCATCCTGGGGCTCTCTGAGGCACTGGACATGCACCCAAGGATGGGACCTTGCACATGCTGGGACTCAGAGTACTCAGTCTCTCCCAGAGCCCAGTCCTGCCTTGGCCCGCAGCCCCCCACCCGCCCCGACTCCCCACAAGGAGCCCCTGCCCCCCACCCATGCACACACAATGCACCCCTGCCAGCCAGCTGACCTGGACAGCGCCATGCCCCAAATGGGGAGGAAAGAAAAGACCATCAGGGGCATGCCATGTGAGCGGGCACATGAAGGGAGCTGCTGGCACAGAAAAGTAGAGAGCGAGGGAGACAGACACACACAGAAAGAGACCATAAGATAGTCGGGGGTGGGGGAGAGGACGACAGGACAAGAGAGACAGAAAGGGAGAAAGAGACAGAGGCAGAGACAAAGATGGAGAGACAGAGTTAGAGGGACTCAGACAAAGAGTACGAAAGACAAACCCGAAAGCGCCAGAAGACGAGGGTCAAGGTGAAGCAGGGAGAGACAGAGCAGGGAGGGGCGGCCTGGGCGGGAGGTCCCGCTGGGCCCCTCAGCCTCACCCTCCACCCAGACCCTGGTCCCTCCCAGCCCCTGGGCAGGCACAGTGTCTGCCCCACATTCCACTGGCTCCCTTTGCTAGCTTGGTACCTTTGGGCCGCCGCCTCACCACGCCCAGCCGCCACTTGAGTGACACAGCCAGCATCGTCCCCTCCTGCCCTCGGGTCTCAGGGCCAGGGAAACGACCTGCCCGGGGTCCCAGCGTTCCTGGAGGCCAGCGCGCTCCTCGGAGCTCCTCTGCGCTCCGGAGCTGCCTGTGATAACTGGCAGAGGCTGGGAGCTCCCTGCTCCCTCCCTCCCCGAGTTGCTAAAATAGATAATCCTCCCAGGAGCCAGCAGTGCTGGCATCCGCGGTGGCAAGGCCCTTCCTCTACGACAGCCCTGGCTGGAAAGTGAAGCTCTGGGTGCTCCAGACCCGCAGGCAAACTCCCATGCCTCACCCCTGCCCCCAAGTTCTCTTCCTCCCAAAGTGCTCACCTTGCCCTCTCCTTTTGTGACATCCACCAATCCCACTCCCTCCTTCCCCAGGCTGGACTGTTTGCAGCCTGCAGGCCTTTGCCCCTGCAGGGTCCTCCACCTGGCATGCCCTTTCTCTCTGGCTCCAGTGGGAATGTTTGTTCAGCCCTCTGAGGTCCCTGTTTCCTGGAAGTCCTTGCCTGCTGGGTCTCAGCCATGCTTTTCATACTAGTGAGATTGTCTACTCACCCCCAAGACCGGAATCTCAGAGAGACAAGGACAGGGTCGGCTGCAGCCAACACAGGCATTTGATTGGGTCATCGGTGTAGAATGATGAGACCCAGGCAGACTCTGCTTCCTCACTCCTAACCTCTACAGTTACCTTCATTGTAACATGGGCTAGCCAGAGAACGCACCCAATGGGCTGGTCGGCGGGGTCCAAGGACTACATGCAAGGGCTCCAGGCATTCGGCAAGAACTCAGTAAGTGTGTGTGGCATCCCTTCCTCTTGCTGAAGAAAACCCCAACTTAGCAAACAGAGAGAAGGAGAGAAATCAGAGAACACAACTCTGTGGAGATGGGCAGACCCGAGTGAACCCTAACTCAGCGTGCCCCACTGAGACTCAGTTTTCTCATCTGACTAATGGGGCTAACAGCTCCTGTCTCTGATATGGTGAAGGTGAGAGCTGCAAGAGATCCTGTGCCTAGAGTACTTAGTGGAGTCTAGCACACAGTAGGTGCTCAACACATAATACGTAACACCTACTATGTCGTGATCATTCTGCATGTGCCCAACCCCTGTGTGTGAGTGGGGATGGGATGTCCAGCAAGGTGACAGCCTGGCTGAGGTCAGACAGGAAAGTCAGG
>PVKM010048032.1:0-11300 GCA_004027735.1 Carollia perspicillata
TTTCGCAATCTGTAATGCCCCTGAATGGTAACTTTATTTCAGAATCACTAACCTTTGGTGTTACTACATGTTACAAGTTTTAAATGGAAATGAGAGGGGATAAAACACCCCTTTCCCTGGTATATCTTATTGTGAAAAGGTAGGAAAAAAGTAAACAGTAACACTATACTAATGCTAGCTTGAGGTGGATTTTCCCCCTCGAGGAAAAAGTTCCTGTGTAACTCACTGTTAGGCGGGGATTCTAGTGCAAATCAGAGCAGACGTATATAAATGCAATAATTGAGAATTTGGAGTCTGGCTTTTTATCTCTGTGGTATACCGTGCACTGTGACTTGAAACTCAAAAAGCATGCTGAGAGGAAGAGTTTACAAAGGACTTTTTGTTTTTGTTTTGTTTGGGGGGGAGAGAACAAAAATTGCAAATTCTGGAGGATCTTAAATGTAACGTATAATTTCTAAAGGGAACTCTGGGCTGATCTTTACATTGGTCACCTTACACCTTAATTAGCAATCATTTCAGTATTTTTCTGCTGTTCCTCGGGAAATGAGGATGTAATGGATGGAGTGGAAGCAGCCTTGCTTCTAGCCTAAGACAATATGGGCAGCTCAGTTCCACCCCTTCGCAGCTACAGGACTTGGGCAAGTTACATAACTTGTTACTCTTTGCTAGTCTCATGTGCAAAAGGGATGTTTCAATTGTGACTCCAACATCCAAGTATTGTCTCAAAGATTAAATCGTATATATTTAATTTGTAAATGCATATCTAAATTAATACATATTAGGTTATTTAAATCAATATTTTGTATACATGGATCTCAAGCTCTTTTTTTTAAAGATTTTATTTATTCATTTTTAGAGAGAGAGGAAGAGAAGGAGAGAAATATCAATGTGTGGTTGCCTCTCATAGGGCCCATACTGGGGACCTGGCCCACAACCCAGGCATGTGCCCTGACTGGCAATCAAACAGGTAACCTTTTGGTTTGCAGCCTGCACTCAATCCACTGAGCTACACCAGCCAGGATGTATCTCAAACTCTTAAAGAAACTGATACATAATATTTAAGAGATGTTTTCAATTACCGTTATCTTCTGACCTTAAAGTAATGGATTGTTAGTATCTACAAATAAGAACCCAAGACATTACTTATTAATGAATCTTAACTTTTAGAGAGAATGAAAATATGTCTTTTAGATTTCCAGACTTTCAAAGACAGCATTTTTGGTGTAATAAAAACAGTCAAGAGTGATTTAACCGTATTTTATTTTTGAATTAAAAATCACTCATGGACTGTATTGACTGCAAACAGAGTAAAGAAAGACCTCTTTCCCGACAGCAGCCCAGAGGCTATTGTTGAGTGGGTGTGATCGCAGGCTGTGTACTAACTCTCCCACTGCTTTGTGTCAAAGCAAAAGAGTAATTGACATGCTAGTAAACACAGGCTGAAAAATGACCTTGATATTCACTTTGTCCCCCTCACTCAGCAGGATAGTTGATTCATCTATCCTTTACCTGGTTGAATAAAGACCATAAAACACTATTTTAAAACAAAACCGACAATATACTCATGGGTATATGCTGAGCAAATACCCCATGTGTGTATATTATTCTCTTTTAGCGTTCTTGTTGCGGAAAAATGGACTCTTACACAATTTGGGGTGACGGAGTAAGCTTTTAGTTATGTGCACGGACCCAGAGGAGACAGCCTCCAAATTCTGGGCTCCGAAGAGGGGTTAGGCGGACCCAGAGGAGACAGCCTCCAAATTCTGGGCCCCGAAGAGGGGTTAGGCGGGTGGTTAAATACTCTTATAGCAAGGCAGAGAGAGAGGGGGTCACATGGTACAAGGAGGGAGCACAGCCAATGATACAGAAGCAGAGGATGTAACTTATCTGGGGCTTGGAACAGGGAGTCAACTTGTAGGTTATCTGGGGTCCGGGAACCAGGAGGGAGTTACCGATCCGGAACAGAGAGCCAGCTTTATTTCCCATAACATTCTGATTTCATGTATTGATGTGAACAAATAGGATTGCAACTTCTCAGGTTGCTTACTTCCATTCTATGTAAAATGCTGTGTGTGTGTGTATAAATATATATACATATATATGTAAAAAGAGCATAAACTCAAAAGTCATTATTGTAATATACACTATTACATCTAAAGCAAAATATTAAAATTCTATGACCTGATACTTTAGTGTAAATAATGTTTTTTGTTTGTGTGCTGAATTTGATGACTTAATGATTTGTTTTTTCCTTCTATTACCAAAACCTAGTATTTGATGACACTTATTTTCATTTATATGCCTTAAAACAGAATCCTAAGAGGTAACATTATAATGAGATTTATCTAGATATATAAAGCTTAAAATTCAGTAGCTGAGTGTTTTCTTTGCAAACAGCATACTAGCCAACCACATTTGGCATTTCTTTTGGTATTCATTGACCCCTTTGGCAAATCGTATGTCTTTGTGGTCACTGGATGTTGCTGCAGCTCATAAATTTGTCTGTGAATTACTTGCTTGGGTAGAACCTTTTCCGGCATATAAGATCTAAGTAGAAAATCTATTCTACCAATTATAGATCCTTTGGTGATATTAAACAATATTATCATCATTGAGTATGATATAAATAAGAAAGTAACTTGACAATAATCATGCTCTTAATATACCAGTAAATTTGAGACTTAAAGTAGTTCAAATTTTTTACTTAAATAATCATCATGCCCTGGCTGGTGTGGCTCAGTGGATTGAGTGTGGGCTGTGACCCAAGTGTCACAGGTTCAATTCCCAGTCAGGGAACATGCCTGGATTGTGGGCCAGGTCCCCAGTGGGGGCCATGTGAGAGGCAACCACACATTGGTGTATCTCCCTCCCTTCCCCTCTCTCTAAAAATAAATAAATAAAATCTTTTAAAAAATAAATAAATAAAAAATAAATAATCGTCATGGCATCTATTGCCAACTTTACTATGGTAATTAAAAAATTTGTGCATGAATAGTAAAAATAGAGCAATAAAAACAATAAATTAATATTTTTCATTGTATTAATAATCACACATTTAAAAGAGCATTTGAGCGGATAGTTATTAGGCATAGACTGATATCATTCATAGAAACTTAAGACATCGTTCAGACCAAGAGATACACATTTAAGTAGAGAGCTCAGATGTAAATGGCAAGCAAATGGAGACAATAGGCCTCACTAATGGTAAGTTAAGGACTAGAGCAAATAGGAGAGTTCATGTCCCATCTGAAGGGCAACTTCAATTAATTGTATTCAGACAGAAATGCCTGCTTAGTGTGGTCATCTTATCCAATTTTTATAGAAACAAGGATTTTTATTGTATGAAATCAATTACATTAAAAATTGGCAATTAATTAAAAAAATAAATGTGAATTTTTTAAAAAAGCAAAAAAGCATGAATATGGATGGATCAAGTTGACAAGTATTTATCCTTTTTAGAATAACATGCTGATATTACATATAGGGTTACCAGTGCCCATATTGATTCAGTAGCTTGCCCAAAGTAATTTAGTTATAATATAATAACACAGGTTATCAAAAAATTGGCAGAGGACCTGAATAAACTTTTCTCCAAAGAAGACATATAGATAGGCAATAATCACAGGAAAAGAAGCTCACCATCACTAATCATCAGGAAAATGAATGTTAAAACCACATTGAGATATCACTTATACTAGTTAGACTAGCTATCATCAATAAATCAGCGAACAAGTGTTGGTGAGGATGTGGAGCAAGGGGAACCTCAGGCACTGCTGGTGGGAATGCAGATTGGTGCAGCCACTGTGGAAAACAGTATAGAGTTTCCTCAAAAATTTAAAAATAAAACTACCATATGACCCAGAAATGTCACTGTTGGGTATTTATCCAAAGAAATCCAAAATACTAGTGATAAGATATATAGAACCCTATGTTCATTACAACATCATTTACAATAGCCAGGATATGAAAACAACCTAAGTGACCACTGAAGACAAACTGATAAAGAAGATATGGTTCATATATATGATGGAGTATTATTCAGTCATAAAATAGAATGAAATATTGCTATTTTTGTAACGTAAGTGAACCTTGACAGTATTATATTAAGTGAAATAAATCAGACACAATAAGACAAGTAACATACAATTTCACTTATACATAAAATCTGAAAAACAAAATAAAAGTACATATAAAACAGAAACAAACCTGTGGATGCAGAGAAAAAAATCTGATGGTCACCAGATAGAAGTGGGATTGGAGGATGGGTGAAAAAGGTGAAAGGGATTAAGAACTACAAATTGCCAGTTATAAAAATAGTCACAGTTATGTAAAGTACAGCATAGGCAATATAATCAATACTATTCTAATAACAATTATGTATGGCATCAGATGGGTAAGAGACTAATCAGGATGATCAATTCATAATGTATATAAATGTCTAATCATTATGTTGTAAATCTGAAACTAATATAGTAATATTGTGTGTCAACTGTAATTAAATAACAAATTTTAAAAGATTCTGTGGTTCTAATGACCTCATTTTGTATTCAAAGATGTTGTTGTATGGTCCTCTATTGATCTTCAAGAGCACATGAAGTACATTGCTCCATTCCTTCTTTTGGTGCTAATTTAATGCAAAATGCACTTATGCTAACAGAGTACCTACTAATCCACCTGGCATATGGGAACAAATACCATTCTATAGCATCTGGAATATTAAGGTAATGAGTCATCTTACCTCATGAAACTGTAATTTGGTGATCTAGATGACAGAAAGCTGATGGAAACCCACATGCCATTATAACTATGATTCCTTTCCATTGATACAACAGATCCATCAAGAAAACTGATGTTTTCAAACAGAAGAACACTTTTAGCACAGAATTGAATTTTTGTTAAGTTATGATTCTAAAACAAGCACTTAAGGTAAGATGTAAACAAAATGTTTACATCTTTTCTGGATTCCAAGGAGGAAACCACTAAGGCACGTTTAGTCTTCTGCCACCATTGTTGCCCCTCATTCTGCCACAGGCCAAACTGAAAATTGACACCCTTGAGATAATTTCTTGTTTTTCAGTATCATACCAGGCATTTGGAAAAAGGACACTTTTCTTACCCTATTCCTAGCACAAATGAGAAGAGACTTGTGGGTCTATGTTTACATTTGTTGGAATCTAAGGGTTCGCCTATAAAATGAAAGTGTCGGAGAAATTGTTGCATGGTCTCCATGGCCTCTAATTTTTCCAGGATAACTTCCTCTTTCACCCACAATAAGTGCTTAAAAAAATCTTACTCTTTTTGCTCCCCAGATTACTTACATTAATTTATTATAAGTACACCTTTCTTTTACTTTTAACACTAAGCTCAGCTATGACCAATGACCATGTGCTAGGAATATTTGTTTTGACTACTTAAGCCTGGACATGGTAGTTGAATGCAGTATGTCCCCAGTGGCTTGAAGACCACATGGGATAAAGATACCTGAAAATATTAAATATTGAAATAATGAGCAAACTGGAGCTCAGAATAATTTTACTTCAATACTATGTATGACTAAGAAATAAAACCTAATGATTTCTAAAATGAATAAAGATAGAAGCTTAATTTTCTTTAATGTTCTGGGTTTATGTACATATTTAGAAGCATAAATCTGTTTTCAGATTTTGATCTCTAGCTTGAAATAGACTGGAGAGTTTCCTACACTTGAACTTGAAACATAGTTATGTGTATGACTTTACAAAATAAAGGTAGAAAGATGCATGATCATTGTTAGAAATAAAGTCATGAAATTTTATATGACCTGTGAACAAAACTAGGAAACTTGGTGAAGATTCGAGATGATTCCTGTTATTTGAAGTGCTTGCTTGTATCCACAGAAATCTTTGGGTGACATTTTATTAAATTCAGTAAAATAGAAATCTAATTTTTACATATTACAAAAAAACTTTAATTCAAATTCATTTGCAATAAATTTTCAAGGACAATGATATAATTATCTGGAGTTCATAGATCTTTGGATGACCTAACAACTCTATTTCTGACTTTATATTATTGAAAAACTCATGCGAACAGAGACTTGTATTGTCTAAGGATGTTGCATAGAATATAATTATCTTTAGTAATAAGTTAAATACTCATAAATTGGTAAATATACAAATAAAATTTAGTACATGTAAAATGAAACAGTATGGGAAATACAAGTAATCATTCAAACTATATAAATAAAAGATTTCAAAATATAATATAGAATTAAATAAGATACGGGATGATAGATGACAGTTTAAGCTATTTATGACATGTAAATAATAAAGCAATTATAAAATTATTTATTATTAATATATGTTATATATAAATAATATAATATATGAGTTGCATATATTATATGATTGTATTATATCATTTTATTATATAGTATGTGTTACATATTATATATGACTTACATATATAAAAATGTATAAAATATATATGTATATAACACTTAAAATGGATTAGAAAGAATTAAATTACACTCAGTAAGAATTCTTTGAAAAGAGGGAAGGAGATTTGGATTTAGGGTGGGAATAAAAGGGGACTTCTGATATATTTATATGTAAGTAACTATGTACCTATTTTAAAAAATCTAGAAACAAGTATGAAATTCATTCTCAGTCATGAGGATATATGTTTGTAATATTTTTCTTTCATACCTTTGTAATTTGAAAAAATGGGTTTTCAGAAATGTTATAGTAATTCTATTAATCCTATGCAAATTATTCCTTTTTCTGTTTAGATTTTTTGTAAGATTTTATTTATTTATATTTACAGAGAGGGGAAGGAAAAGAGAAAGAGAGGGAGAGAAACATCAATGTGTGGTTTCCTCTTGCACGCCCCATGCTGGGGACCTGCCCCACAATCCAGGCATGTGCCCTGACTGGGAATCAAACCGGCACCTCTTTCATTCACAGTCTAGCACTCAATCCACTGAGCCACACCAGCCAGGGCTGTTTAGAATTTTTTAAAAAATCACTAACACTGAAAAGAAGCAAGCACAGGCTAGTCATATTTTGAATTTATGGCCATGAAAATATCCTTGTAACAACCCATGTCTGGACCAACTTCTCTAATGTCATGGTTTGGCTTACTTTAGCAGAGGTAATAGACTCGAACACGGTAACGCTTGTCCTACAATTTGATAGATCCCTAAATGTCCTTAAGAGATAAAGAATGTCAGTGTCAAGAACACTTTTCTAAGTGGCATAACAGATAGGAGGTCTAAGCCTTCATTCATACTATCCTTTTATCCCCGTACTCTGGGAAATGGGATCAGTCACTGATGACCTCTAAAACAGGACTTCCAAACTTGTATAATTCTACTGTCATGTAAGACTCATTAATATCTGTGGTAGATCCCATTCATATCCAGGTTTAGGGGCTTCCCTATATTACAAATGAGTGCTGTGGACTTAACATTGGGTGTTATTTATTCAGTTCTTAAAATATTCCTAAAATTTAGGTACTGTTTTCTCCTTTATTGCAATACTGAACCAGAGCTCATGGAGGTAAAGTCACGATTAGAATATAGATCTTGTCTAATGACCAAGCATATTTGTTATATGGGAAAGTGTTTTCAGTGCTCATGTCAAACAAACAAACAAACTAAACCTCATCATCAGAATTCACAGTGATTTAAATGTTATTATACAGTTGTTACCTTTTTACCCCTTATGATGTAGCTGCCTAAGAAACAAGGGTGAAGGGACACAGGAAAGTTAGTGTTTTAACAAATAATCTCTTTGGGTGAAACTAATAGATGCACCCTCAACTCTACCCTGTTGAGAATCTGATTTAGAGAGAAAAGGGTTAGAGGCATGGCTCTTTAAACACATTGTCATCATCTAGTGACTCTGTAAATAAGCAAATGACAAGGTGACTGAGCAAATGCCAGGCCTCCCACTTCTTTGAAAGCTGAGAGCTATTTTGCATACTTTTACCCAAGCCAAGGGAGCAGTTGTGTCTTAAGTATTGTCTGCTTGGGCACCAAACCTCACACATACCTATTCCTCCTGTTGAGTATAATTGAACCTCATTTGATGGGCAAAGTGGGGAAACAGTTCAGGAAACCTTCTGGGACTCGTCTCCACAATTAACTTCAAAGATAACTCTACACGGAGAAAGGTAAAATTATGGCAAGAGAATTGGGTCAGTTAAAGTAGTTGGTTTTGGGAGCAAATAAAGTATTTAAAGAAGCAAAATAAAACCATAATTTAACTATATCTTTTAAGGACATTTTAGAAAGTTTTGAATTTGATGTCAACATAAATTTCTTACAAACATATTATAAAAGTTTAGCTATGTTCATTTTAACTAGTGGCATAAAAAAGACATACTTTTTAAAGCAATTCACATATTTACTTAAATAAAAAAGAAAATTAAATAGGCCTGTATTCTAAACTGTTTGCACTTGTTAAATTTTGTACTGAGTTACCCAATTCTATATTTTTAAGGTTTCTTTCTTATTTTACTGAAAAGATAGGTTATATTAAAAGTATCTGTTTACCAATGACTAATCCAGCACTCAAAACACATGTCTTAGCTGGTTACCGATCCAATTAAATCTGAATCTCTGGATTTAGAACCCAGACAACTAGTATTTAGAAATCATACCAGTTCCAGTCACTTCTAATATACAGCCAACAATGAGAGCCACCGATGTAGTATTTATCATTGCACTGACCATTTGAAGCTTGACATCTTGCTCGAGTTCACAGTGCTGATATTCTCTCTACAAGCATCTCCAACAGCTGAATATGTTTTATTGCAAATATAAAGGAGAAGATCAGCTAAACCTTTCTGAGAGCACTTAACTATATCTGTTGCATTAAAAGTGAATTTAAGAAAAGATGGATTAATCCTAAAGAAGAGATTATTTGTATTTTTCATCTTTCTTCTAATAGACTATTTTACTATTGAAATATTTTTAACACATTGTCTAATGAGGCAACATTTTACAACTGAAGTCAAGAAGTATTTTTTTACATAAGATATGTCCACCTCCCATTATTTCTATTTGGTTGTTAATAGATGCATTAAACCTGTTTCTCAAATGCATCATTTTGAGTGACCTACTAGTACTACATGAAATGTACTATCTATTAACTTTTCAAAAATGAGTCTCACCTTATTCCAAAAGAAATAGAGCTATATATAAAATATATTTTTACATTTGTACTATTCCTAGATTATAATTTATAATTTACTATTTTTGTAGTATTATCCTAAACATCTCTGGTAACTTAAATATGATATCAACTTTATATTATTACAATTATAATTTTAAAGTTTGTCAAAATATTTCCAAAAAGGAGATAATTGACATGCTGATATCATACTAACAGATGTGCATATGGCACACACACAAGCATAGATTGATTAAATAAGGTTCAGTGATGGGAACAATTGTCAATGCGTAGGTATAATAGTCATAATTCTGAAGCAGAAAGAAGGCACATGGGAACATCATAATATAACTGTAAAACATTAGCAAGTTTGAGAGAATTGAATAACTGTTTGTTGCATATGTATTGCCTATTTGTGATTTCTACCATTTCTATGATCTCAATTCTTGTGTAGTTAAATGTTTTAAGTATGTTTCTTTCAATTAGCAACAATCACACCTTGGATAAACCTCACTGGCTACGATACCGCCATTGTGCAAAGCTTAAAGTATGTTTCTTAACCATTATCAAGAATTACACTGATGCCTTCTCTGTTATACTTGTCTCTTTTTCTTGCTAATGACAAGATTGAAATTTTATTTTAATTAATTCAATATCAATTAAGAAAACTGTACTTGAACAACAATTAACATTTAAAAAAATTAAATTTATTTAAAACATATGACTAAAACTCAATGAAATCTTTCCCCATTCTTCTGAGGTTTGCCTCTATTTACATGATGCCAAACATCTGAAAACTAACCAAAAGTGTTTTATTCTTCTTATTATTTACACATAGTTGAGCATTATTATGAAAGAAGCTTGGATGTTTTTTGTCTACAGAAGGAATAATACAACTGTGACTTGGAAAATATTTATCATTTTCTGAGTTCTTCTAATGAAATCTCTAGCTAAATGCATGTATTTCATTTGAAAGCTCTTTTTACTCAAGTACCATCAGTTCTGATTTAGTTTGGTTCAGCACTCAGTGGCAATACAATTAGAAACTAAAAAATGAGATCTGTTAAATTTCGAGCATTCTGCTTTATTTTTGCCACAAACTTTTATTGCTGATGTAGATTTCTCTACTAAAATGTAAGAAATTCCATAGGTAACAAAAAACATGATGGTCTCTATCCCATCCAAGGTAATCTACATTATATATATCACCAGCTTAAATATATTTTTTCCAACCTAGACAGTTAAAGGTCACTTCCTAAACTCCTACTTTTGATTTAACTTTCAGAGTTCCTTGATAGTACATTCTTGAAAACACTTCTTAATATGCCCTCTTTATATGTCTATATATAACTATTTTAATTGCAACTATGCCAATTCACCTATGAAAATACATTTTATATAGGCCCCGCATTCCCCCTGAGGCTCTTATGCTAAATGGAGGATAGATTATACTAGGGAGTCATTCGTGAAACACTCACAAAGGCAGTTATTGTTGCTTGTCATTCAAGCACTATAGACCCGACATTGATCCCTAAATGATCACTAATTCTCTAATGGCATCTTTACTTCAGGAGATAATGAGTTAAAAATAAAATTTATCAGGAGATAGAGACAAAAATATTTTGAATCCCAATTTGCCAGTAGTGGTTAATTATTCTCTAGCTTAGAAATGCAAACAAGGTTTTTAAGTACAACAGGAGGGCATCTTTGATGGCAGTTTAAAAGATATCTAAACATATCACAAAATCTACAAATTCTACTTTCTGATGGCAATTTTTTTTAGTCTTCTTGCTTTCTACTTTAAACTGGTTTGTAACTCTCTAAGCCTAGAAATTTTCTCATCCACTTTCTAGGGTCAGATACCCTATTTGCTAGATTCAATTTCTTCCTCCCATTTGCTTTAAGTAATTATTTTAAAAATTAAAAGACAGCTATCTATGAACAACGAAAGTGTGGGATAAACCAACATTTGTGATCAATCCATCTGTTCATCCTAGGTACAGCTGGACAATATTATTTAAAAAAGGAAATAAAAATGTCTTCTCACATTTATCTGAAACTACATTATTTGTCTCTCTCTTCACGTAACACTAGTTCTTCCATCTGTGCACTAGATCCCATCCTCTCTTGTAAAAACACCCTCCC
>PVKM010048033.1:0-11306 GCA_004027735.1 Carollia perspicillata
GGTAGCTGTGGTTTCTCTTCCCTCCCCAGCACCCCCACTCCTGTCTGTTTTGCTCATTGTGTCCCCAGCACTGCACTGAACTTGGAGCAGGATGAGAGAGAATCCTGAGCCTCTTTCAAGATGTGCAATAGTTCAAGGGTTTCCACTCAAGCTGGAATGGTGCAGCTTTTTGGTAGATGGTTAATTTGTCTTCTTTGTTATTTATGTCTAAGAGCTTCTGTCAAAGTTAAACACCAAACCACATAAAATAGTTTTCCAGGATTACTGTATTTTTAAATGTCATCATATGGAAAGGCCTTAGAGGTTAAATGTCTTTATTTCATTGCCCCTGATTGATTTCATTTTAATTTTTACTTGACTGAGTAAATGAAAGCCGAAAATCCGGGGCTGCCCATCTCACAGGAAAAGCTCCACACCTGTAGGTCTGAAACTCAAGTTTCACAGGAAACCTGTGAGGCGCACCAGCTGGGAGGCGCTGAGAGCTTACCCGGATGTAGGCGTCTTGGTGTTGCTTGGCGAAGTACAGCATGTTGTCCAGGGCTAGCATGCCGGGCGGGGTCTGGGTGAAGTCCATGGCCGGGTTCACGTGATTCTGTGATGAGAACAAAATGTTTGGTCAACCTCATTCCTCAGCAGACATCACTGGGCACCAGAGGTCTGGCTCCCTCCTTCAGACCCAAGTGCCATGAAGCAAATGCCAAGTAACCAAGTAGGAAGGACATGTTTTATCTCCATGGAAACAGGTTGGGGTGGTGGTCGGTGGGGGGCTTCTTTCTCCTGGTGCTGCAAAACCAGCTTTCATACCTGGGGTTAGGAAAGTCATCTGAAGGTCAAAGGATAGGATTATTTTTAGATGTAACACTGCAGGGAAGAAGAATATAATGCAGCACTGGCCGGTGTGGCTCAGTGGATTGAGTGCCAGCCTGTGAACCAAAGGGCTGCTGGTTGGATTCCCAGTCAGGGCACATGCTGGGTTGCAGGCCAGGTCCTGAGAAGCGGGCATACAAGAGGCAACCACAGATTGATGTTTCTTTCCCTCTCTTTTTCCCTCCCTCCCCCACTCTCCAAAACTGCTGCAGCAGAACCAACAGCATTTGGGGAGAAAGGCCAGCCAGGGATGACGCCACGCCACCGTGTACCTGGAATTTGTGAGCTGTCCAGAGTTACACTGTCTGCAGGCCCCTGGGCACAGGCACCTGATATAAAGCCCACGTCCACACGGTCCTGATATCTGGCTGCACCAGGGGAGTGCTCTGGCCTGTGGTCAGCATCCACGAGGCAGAAACCAGGGAGGCAGAATGACGGTTGTAAACATGCCCAGTGAGTTCTCCACATGATCAAGGTCACCCAGCGGACACCACAAGTCTCTTGTCCAGAGTGAAAACACACTCTCCACTGCCAATCGTCAAAAACAACCCCTAGTCTCTGTCCTGAAAATTCCTATCTGAATGGTGGATAGTTTAAGAGAACTCATTACTCTGTTAAAGAGCTGAAAGATAAATGTTAACCGCTTTTACCTCACAATAGAGGTAATTTGTATGAAATGACGTATTTTTGTGTTGCGCCGAAACACTTCTGACTAAGCAGTTGGGCTCTCTGGTTTGCCAGGGAAACTCTGGCTAATTGTAATTGTTTTCTAATTCAGGTTCAGGAGGGCTTTCTGGTTCACTTGCTCAAGGCTCAGACCACCCCCACTTTTGTACATTTATTTAAGAGTGTGCGTAAGCTGTCTTTTCCATGCTGATGCCATTTTTGAAAAGAGAATTTTATGAGCTAACAAGCAACAAACCGCTGGCCATGCTCCCACAGTTTCAAGAGCCTCCCTATCAGCATCTCACAACAAGTTAAGTCAGTGTAGTGACTCCACTATTTTCATTTAGCATTTTATCCTAATTCACTTATTAGGATGGTGGAAAGTTTTTAAAATACCACAGTACCACTGCTTATAAGAGAAACAGATCTCATGAAATAAAAACCATTGTGACAAAAATGCAATCCACGGTACATATCAAAGGCGAGGGACCTCAACTTTAACCTGCTACATCTTGGAGCAAGGTTTGCATTCAATAGTGCAGGAGGAGGGGAAACCAAAATGCTGCAAATACATGAAAAGGGGCTTTTGTCTAAAAAGTAACTTGTGATGAAAGACTTTGTCCCATTTTTAGTTCTAAGAGGAAAATAGTGGAACTTCTCCCATGACACCTAAATGCATTATTTTGACTTTGATCCATTAGATTTTCATGAACACAAGTTAACATGTTAAAAATCTAATATTGTCTGAGTACATTCATGGTTTTCATGCTGTCATTTCATCTAGCAAACAGGCAGAGGGCACTACGGTCCCCAGCACATGGCCGAGGAAACCGCGGCTCCGATGAGGCCGCCCCCGGTCTACTCGGTGCTGCCAGCATCTGCTTTAGCTTTGCTCGCAGTCAGACTCTGCGCGGCCTGAGAACGGCTCGTCTGAGGAAAACACAGGCTGATCAATACTAGCTGCTACGCGGCATGGTCCAGCCAACAAAGAAAAGTGTGTCAGACGGAAGGCAGAGAAACATGGCGTTTCTTTCAGACCTACTTCTAGTGTTGGTCTATGAGCCTATTCCAAAAATAAAGACCCAAAAGGAAACCAAATGACAAAAATTAGTTGTTGTCTGTCTAATTTGAACAACCCCCCAAAGCTATGTGTCCGTGAAGCTGACCGAGGAAATGGTCCCCACAGCTCAAGAGTCATCAGTCTTAACTTGAATTTGCTCCCAGGATCCCCTCGAAGCCCCCTTCTATCAGTCACACCCCCCTTAGGCACACATTGGGGGCCCCAAATAGGGCACTGCTGCTTTCCAAAGGTCTCGCAGTGAAGAAACAATATAATTTACTTTCAGGATTCTTTTAAAGACACATAGAGCTATCCAGCAAATAGTCCCAGTACAATGACACCTGTGCTACGTCAGGCATTCTGCAAAGCACCTTCCACTTGCCAACTCTTAATCCTCATAAAACTCCAATAAAGTAGGCTCTACGATTATTCTCCCGCAACAAAGAAAGAAACTGAGGCACTCGGTGTCTGAGGAGCTGGCCCGAAGTTTAGAGACAGAATCTGACCACCCCATTTACGACTGTATAAAAAAAATACCTTGGAGTAAATTTAACCAAGAATTAAAGACGTGTACTTGGAAAGTGCTAATCAGACACTGGAGAAAGAAACTGAAGAAGATACAAAGAAGCGGAAGCACATACTGTGTTCACGGATAGGAGGAACGGACATTGTTAAAATGGCCATACTACCCAAAGCAACCTATGGATTCAACACAATTCCTATTAAGATACTAATGGCACATTTCATAGAACTAGAATACTGCGAAAATGTATATGGAACCACAAAAGATCTTGAATAGCCACAGCAGTCTTGAGAAAAAAGAACAAAGCTGGAGAATCTTGCTGCCTGATATCAAACTATACTACAAAGCCACAGTAATCAAAACATCATTGTACTGGCGTGGAAACAGACACACAGGTCAATGGACAGAATAGAGAGCCCAGAACTGCACCCGTGCCTCTGGGGCCAATCAATCGTCAGAGTACAGACTCTTAGCCAGGATTTTAGTTCGAGTTGTTGAAGTTCACAAAGATGCCCAATGCAGAGGTCTTGACTGTTGAGGTTCTTCTCGGTCCACACTATTCACTCAGGCAAAGTGGGCCTCTGCCCATCCTTTGTAATGAAAGCTGTAATTTCTCCATCCCACCCAGACATAGCAGACCCAAGTCTCTCTCATGCTCAACAAAGCATTCCTATTGTCTCTGGCAAATAGGCTGCTATAAACCAAAGTCAGTTGGAAAATTTAGTTTGATTTTTCTGGGACTTGCCCTAAATTATAAAAGCATCACTGCATTGCCCAATGACAACAAATTATTATTTTTCCCCTCTCTCTTTTTTAACTCCGGGTCCCATTTTCCAGCTCCCCGATCCTTGAAATTATTGCTTCCTTTTTCTCTTTTGGTTTTAATAGCCAGTGAAATCCTTTTACAACCACGAATTTTGATAGCGGGAGGACTGTAAGAATTGCAGGCTGAAAGACCGGGAAGCTTTCTACGCAGTGACAAAAATACTCTGAAAACCCAGCCAGGCCGACAGTACCCACCCCCCTCCACTTTCTTATTTATGAGATGCTTTGGATACACATTTATTTTCTTTCCTTGTTCTGTGATATTTTCCCCACCTGTCTTGAAATAGAAGCTGCGTGAGTTTTGATAAATGGCTTAAAATTTCCCCTTGTTTTACAGCAAAGTCTGCATGCCTCTCTGCATCCGTCCGAAATGCCATTTGTTAGTTGCTGCAGAAATGCCGCTCCATGAATCACGTCCGACAGGCCCTCAGCCGCTGCAGAAAGGGGAGAGGCTGCCTCGCTTTCCGAGGCACTGGGTTTCTTCACTTTGGGGAAATGACACAAACCGCTGAAGAGAGGACAATTTATTTTTGCATAGTGAGCACACTATGTGGGTTTTGGGTGTCCCGTTCTGGAGATTTGTCTCTCTGCTGTGACCCACATGCCAATTTTTTTAGCTGAATTACTGCAGTGACACATGCACGGGAAGGTTCAAGGTGTAAGACAGAGAATGGTTCGACCCGTTCCAGGGTCAAATGCCGAGGCTACTGGAGAGCTGGAATGGACCTCAATATACGCCAGAGCAGCACCTTCTTTTACAGACAAGAAAACTGAGTCCTTCACAGAAAGCAGGGGTGCTCAGATGAGCAGGCACCTGAATCTGCTGGAGGGCTTGTTGCAGCCCGACGCTGGCCTCACGCCCCCAGGCTCTGATTCGGGAGGGTTGGGTGAGGTCCCTGCATCTCTGACAGATCCCCGGGGGATGATTATGCTGCCAGGTGGAAAGCACACTTGGAGGTTCACGGGTGGCTAGACTGGCTCATCCCAAATAACACAGGAAATACCGGAGTCAGATCTGAACTCTCTGCCGTCTACACCCCTAATTCCTTGAGTCCCGTGCAGCATCTACCGCACCGGCTTTGAACCCACTGGTTCCAAGTTGCAAATGCATTCTAAACATACTTGCTGTCTATCTCCTTGGCGCTTTGGCCTCTCCATGAGAAAACAGACTCCTTTATTCAGAAAAAGGAATTACAGTCGAAAGCCTTTCACTTCTACTGTTCAAGTTTCTGACAAAAAGAATATGTATTAGGACCTCCACGGGGACGGCAGGAAACTGTCGTCCTGCAGTATCTTCTGCCCTTGGATGCTTCCTGGACGGGGGAGCAGTGTCGCAAAGCCCGAGCGATGTTTGAATGATCCGTGCTTTTCAATTACCGATGTCATGCTAGACCTCCATTAGCGGGGAGGATAATAAAGTGCTGATTACGACAATGTTTGCCAGGTGGCATATCACGGGGAGAGCCTCGGAGAATTTAGGAGTTAATATCTGTGTGATATGAATGCCTACATTTGCTGAACAAATACAGCATTAAAGGCCACCTTTAAAGCAAATCACACTGAGTGAATGTTCATTCAGCCCATGAAAAGCCGCATCAAGGGTATTGCTCGAGGCCAGCGGTTTCAGGTCATTTTCTCCAGGGGGAGGCAGAGCACCTGGGAGTTCTGTCCGACCGCACACACCTCTCACTCCCCAGCCCCCACCCAGAAGTGAGGAGGATGTGGGCGTTTGGACAGACTCCCTGGAAGAGCAGTTATGAACCATGGATGGCCCGGAAAAATCCCCTGGGGAAGCTTGAAAAGTGCTGATGGGCAGGCTGTCTGTACCCCAAATCAGTTAACTGAGGAATTCTTGGTTTGGGGATCAAGGCAATGGAGTTTTAAAGCCCCCCCCCCCCCCGGGGACTCCAATGTCCAGTCAGGGTTGAGGACACTTTCCCAAATCAGAGAGCCTCCGATTTGGGCATGACCAGAGTCTCCTAGGGGCTGTTTGCTCAAACAGGAGGCTGGGCCCCGCCCCCAGAGTTTCTGACTCAGGAGCCCTGGCTGCAGCCTGGGAATCTGCCTTCACACAAGTTCCCGCATGTTGCTGATGGCCTCTGGACCATTCTCGGAGGAGCCACTGCCCTAAAGCCAGTCACCCCGAACAAGAGTGGGTGAGGGACTCACAGCCACTATACCTGACGGCGTTGGAACCCTGATTCCCTGTCCCAAGTGTCTGGTTAGACAGGGACTTTTACTGAAACGTGGGCTGTAGGTGGGACAAGGGTTCTCTGAGTTGACACGGGCCCGGGACCCTCTCACCCGGCTTCTTCACACACCTACATATTTGATTTTGTGATCCCCGCCCCAGAGAGTCCTAGAAGCAGCCTTTAGAAATCTTTGGGTTCTGGCCTTTGACTCTTTCCATTAAATTCGACAAAAATCAGGAGCTCGGATGAGGACAAAGAAGCCCTCCAGTCTGACCTAAGAGTGGGCAAGACGGTGAAAACGCTGAACCACAGACAAATACCTGTGACCAGGCGGGACAGCAACGGTGGGCATGGGGCCGGCCCTCCGGATGCACGATCTCACCTAATCTTCCCGACCACCCGACGAGGCGAGTGTTACTAACGAGGCAGACGTGCTTCTCTTTCCACAGAGCAGGGTCAGAGCTTGCCGCTTGTACGAGACCACGGCTGCTAAGTGGCACAGTCACCACTTCCATTGTGTCACTTCATTTCCTATTTAGGTTCAAAGGTCTTTGGAGAATAAGAAGGTTGGCCCCATTAGCAAGAAGAAGTTCAGTTAGAGAAATGTAAAATCTTGTAAGAAAATTTTTAGAATTCAAGAACACATCTATGGAGTAAGGGAAATCTGGCTTATGAATAATTTATGAGAGGCCAGCGCCTCGTCATTAAAATTTGATTCTTTTAGGTAAAGCACAGAAGATTAGCATAAAAGAAATATCCAAGAAGACACTCAGGGTTCAGGCCAAGAGATTCCAAATGACCCCGTTTCCCTACTATGCTTCCTTCTCGTCTAGTCTCTCTAAAACCCCTGCTTGTCTCATTCCATTCACCTACCTGCTACCTCTTGACCTTCAACCAGGCTCTCTGCTTTGCCTGGACTGGGAAGCCCCCAGCTAACCTTTTGGGTAATACCTGTGGTTCAGTTGAGTTCACTACCCACTGTCACTACCCACTGCCACTAAAGGAGTCCCTTCCTGAGAACATTCTACACCCTATGCGAGTCCATGGCTGTTCGTACTTAGTAAGAGCTAACAGACTTGGCAGCACGTACCAGAGGAGTCCATTTCATGGGAAGGTCAGCAGGCCCCTGACATGCTGGGGTTCGTTAACAGGGGCCCAAGAAGAAGAACAGGGGAGGTTCCTTGGACAGAGCCCAGGCCAGACCACAGCACACAGATCTGGGGGCCACACTGACAGCCAGCCCAACACACAGCAAACCATTCACGAAAGAGCGGCCAGGAAGCAGCAGAAATATCTGAACAGAAAGGGCGTCAGGAAAGCTGGGGGAAATACAAGGGGTGGGTGGTGTGTCGGAGGGGAAGCATGGGGGTTGTGGGTTGGACCACTGCTGTCTGTAGGCATCTGAAGAATCAGTAGTATTCTGTTCAGGTACAGAAAACAGGCTCAGCGGAAACACCCCATCCTTAGAAAGACAGAGAGAGGACTGCTGGGCAGAGGTGGGCAGAGGTGTGCAGAGAACCGAAGGGCGGGGCTGGGAGCAAATGACCTCGGGATGCCTCGCAGCACTTGGTTCGATCTTTGTCTCATCCAATAATTTTGGATGTCTGCTACTGTGCAGGGCACGGTGGGGGGCAGGCATGATACCTTCAAAACAAAACAGTGCTTGCCTTCAAGAAACATCTGTCTCGGAAGTGAGTTGTCCAAAGCCTTAGCAATGCGGCACTGAAGTGTGTACACACACAGGTAACGAGTGCACACAATGGACGCTCTCACAGTGAGATTCTGAATCTGAGGCCAATTGTCTTGGCTCAAAAAATATTGCACTTTTAAAAATTACTCTTAAAAGGTCAGAAAAGGCCACGTCCATGATGCCACATTACAGTTCATGGAAACCTGGGTTCGCTCCCACGCCCTTGTCATGAAGCAGCAGAGTGGAGACTTCCTGAATGGGAAGGGGAGCTTGACTGGTGTTTGTTTGGTGTGTTGATTTAACAGTCACTACAAAGAATTACCATACAAACTCAATTAAAAAATGCCTTGGGAATTAATTCCCTTTAAAATGAAGCTGGTTGTGGTTTTTTTAGGTCTTCATGAATAATGAAATAACACTGCCACGGTTTATAAAAAATCTGCACCATTCCTGCCGAGCTGAGCATGTGCGGGATTCTGAAGAACCCCAGCCCCGTGGTGCATGCTCACCATGCCCTGCTCTTTCCTCCCGTAAACCCCAGCTCCTCTGTCTCTGTTGCACCTAGATCCCCCTTTATCCCACCTCTCGTCACTTTAAAACAGGATGGGAACCAGTGCTGGTCGCGTGCAGTGGCGTCTAGGCCTCCCTTTGGCACCCACCCCCAGGAAGAACACGGGGGAAGGGGGCCACTAGGGGACACAGAACATGAGCCACCACCACTCCAGGGCAGATCTCACTGGTCAGTGAGGACTCCTAGGCCCTTGGAGCCCAGCACAGCCATCCAGGCCACCTTTGGTTTCGAGAAAATGGACCAAAGAGGAAACTGGCCTGGGAGACGAACCCCCTGACCGTGATGAATCTAAGAGTTGATCCAGCCACAGCGGTTACAGACGAACTCACAGGCAATCGGAGCGGTGCAGGGGCTTGTGGGCTGCAACCCCGGCCTCCTCAAGGACCCGGCACTGCTGGCCCTCGTGTGGGGTCAGTGCTGACGACAACAGAGCTAACCATGGGACCAGCAGCTGACACATTCGTAGCACGTACTAGGCACTAGCCACTGGCGCCCAACCAGGGCTCATTACAACCCAGGGGCCAGGTCCAGTCCACCACTTACTTTTGTACAGTTGTGAACTTAAAAGGTGTTCTTTTTTGCAGATTTTTAAATTAATTTTTTAAAATCCGAAGAAGAAGAACCTGTGACACATGAATATTACATGAAATTCACCTGCCAGTGTCCACAAAGAAAGCTGTATGGGAATCCAGCCAAGCTCATTTACTTAGACGGCCTGGAGCTGCTTTTGCACACGGCTCCAGAGCGCTAAAATATTTACTACCTGGCCTTTCACGAGAAAAGCGTGCTGACTCCTCTTCTGAGCATTTGTCCACCTGGCAACTCGCTGAGATAAGGGTTAACCCCAAGTTAAAGATCTCTGCTGACAGAGAAATGCCAATTCTCTGCACCCTGGACAACACCGTGGCCCTTTTGTAAATGTTCCATGCTTTACTTCCCTGGATAAATATTGTAATGACTTTAAAGAGTCCCAAAGGCTTCCCTGGACAAATTCCATGGTCTGTAAATGTTATGAGGAAAGCAATGTTCTCAGTGACCTGAGCCCCTGACTCAACACCCGCCCTGCGTCCCCAGGCCCCTTCGCTCCTGCTGACCGAAGGCAGACCTCGCAGGGGCCTTTGACGCAGTCAGACACAGAAACGTCAGGGATCTGGTGGCGGCTGGTCGGGCTTCCTCCTTCCTTCCTTCAGCGCAGCTCTTGTACGTAGCAAAGCCAGCCTTTCACGTTGGAGGCTGTGGTCTCTTTCCCACCACAGAGTATGAAGAATTCTCACGCCTCTTTTAAAGATGAAGAAAGTGAGGCCAGGTGAGGTTCACACCACCATCGTGCAGGGATTTGGTCCCAGCAGTCCCAAGCTCCTGTTCTTAACTACCATAGGCCAAGGACACTATAGAAACTTCACCTGCTGGACTACGTATGGCACAGCTTTCAGAATTACTTCGTGGAGTACTTAGTCATCATGAGTGAAAAAGACAGGAATAGGAAATATATGTCCTATTCTATACAGAACTTCTATAGCAGTATATATTCTTTGTCAACATGTATTTTCTATAGAGTATCCTCCTTACATTTTTATCCCATACAGTATATCAGTATTAGAAATATCAAGGTGTAGACTTAGCATGTACTTATAATTTTTTAAATGCTTTCAAAACTAGAAAGAAAGTCACCAAAGTAATAATAGTAATTATCTGTGGTGTGGGAAGGAGATTTGCTTCCTAGCTGTCTAGTGTTTTTCTAATGTCCTCCAATGCATTTAGCGTGACTATATTTTTATCAGAGATGTGCCCATTCTCTAATGAGGACATAGAGGGCACCCTGTAAGAAGATGAGATGCCATTTGGATTCACAGCCTGAACTCTTCTTGAGCCTTTGCCGAAGCCTCCCTGCAGGTCAGCCCCCAGCTGTGCCAGAGGGACATTCCCCGGACAGAGTGGCTCGCCCCTCCTGCCCACGTGAGCCCTGCGCGGGCAGGTGCACGTCCTGGGTCCTGCAAGCAGCATTTCAGACGGCGTGGGGTGCAGAGGGTTTTCCTCGGGTGGACGAGACTGGGAAGAGGCCCTGTCTGATCGGAATTCTCAACACCAGGGGCAATTCCAAGGGCTGAGGCCTCCCGGGCCATTGCAGTGTTTGCTCAATCTGCCTGCCCTGCCAGGGCAGAGCCCTTTGACCTTAAAAGAGCCCCTTTCTTTATCCTGATGATTTAAACCACCCCCTCCTGGAGCCTGACAGTTGGTGCCACACTTTACAGCTCCTCAGGGGATTAGAGGATCATGGTTTCGATTGGGTGAGTCACCTCACACCGACTCAGCACCCCTGGGCTAACCTCAGGGTGACTGTCTGTAAATGTTGGCAGTTGGAGGGCAACGTGACCTTGATGGGACCTTCCAAGCCCAAGGCCTATTGCTGTTCAGTGGTCCCTATACGTATTGGGTCGAACCATTGGCACCGCCAATACCCAACCATTGCAGCAAAAATGGAACTTCACGGGTACAACCTCGTAACAGTGGAGCTAAAGAGATGGAGTCCCCCCTGTGATTGTGAGAGTTCTTGGAAGGGGGCGGCCTTCTAGAAAATGTAACAAGAGCAGTTCCAAAGGGAACCCGCTGGGGCTGAGGACGAGACATGAGGGTGGCCCTGGCTTGGGTTTGAAAATCAGCACTGAGAAGAAATGCACCGTGTGGCACACAAAAAACCCCGCCTCCACTGTGAAATCAGCAAACGCCAAGGAGGAACGACCTCCGCTCCCGAGCGTCACTCAGCCGGACCAGCAGGCACGCAGGCGACCTCCAGTTTCCTTTGGTTTCGCTCCCATGAGTCTGCCCAGCCGCAGACAGGGTGAGTGGGACGTTCTCACTCCTGAGATCCAAGATCTCAAAAATAAGGCTGGGACACCCTTCCCAGTCAGAGA